>JAODUH010014430.1:0-27332 GCA_027564835.1 Typhlichthys subterraneus | reverse complement strand
TAAATGGTGCATGAGCTGAACAGGTAGGATGATATAAATGGTGCATGAGCTGAACAGGTAGGATGGTATAAATGGTGCATGAGCTGAACAGGTAGGATGATATAAATGGTGCATGAGCTGAACAGGTAGGATGGTATAAATGGTGAATGAGCTGAACATGTAGGATGGTATAAATGGTGAATGAGCTGAACATGTATGATATAAACTCTGAAGTTGTTTTTAAGTTTGCTTATAAATCTAATGAGATTTAATTTAAAATGTTTTTCTTTTCCAGGTATATCCCCACAGCTGCTGCGTTTGGTGGCTTGTGCATAGGAGGGCTGTCAGTCATGGCTGACTTCCTGGGTGCCATAGGTTCGGGTACTGGAATCCTCCTGGCTGTAACCATCATCTACCAGTACTTTGAGATCTTTGTCAAGGAGCAGAGTGAAATGGGCAGCATGGGAGCACTGCTCTTCTAGAACATGTCTCTTGTCTTTTCACAGAAATCCAGACAAACTCTCTACCAATTATTTTATCATTTCACATTTTATGTTATGTGCACATTCAATGCATTGTGCACCTGGGATGTTTTTTTTTTTTTTTTTTTTTTTTTTTTTTTTTTTTTTTTTTTTTTTTTGCTGCCAATCCTTTGCAGTGCCCTTTATTTAAAGGGTGTACATACCAGCTGAGGTCTACCTGGAGAAGTAAAGTTTGCCTTTGGTGCCAGGGTCCAGCATAGTATTATATTACCACTGTGCTATTTTCAAGCTCTTAACCATCTTTCTTCAAGTCTTAATTTGATTGTCATCAGTTGGAGAATGTATAAAAGCACAAATGTGCGAGTTTCTGTCACTGGCTAACTTTAAGTGTTCATTTCAGCTCTTATAAAGAATGCTATGACAGGAACACTGTATTTGTGCTCATTCACAACATACGCTATGCTTGGACATTTGGGGAAAGTGAGAAAGCTCTCATATTTCAGGTCGTTGGCTTTAGTGTTTGATGTTTTTGGGGCTATAGGGTAGGATGCGAAAAGTATAGCAAAGATATACTTGTGTAACCTATAGTTGTAATCCACATATGGCTTTGTAAAATCCTCACGCAGGCTCTGGATACCGCCTCTTTTTTTTTTTTTTAACACATGGACATACAGGTCTGATGATCAAGGACACATAATTTGTCTCTGGACCATAAAAGGATGTTTGTCATGCTTTTTTTTTTTATTCCCAGAATAAATCGCTGCACAAAACTGCCAGGCCATGGTTGGATAAGGGTGGGTTTGGTAAGGATGAAAAGGGGTTTCATTTTTGGTTTTTACTTTTTACTGTATTACACATAATTGTGTTTATTAAAAATATTTTTTCCAACAAACCTGGAGAGTATTTGGTTTTGTTTGATACTTTATGACCACAGCCTCCTAAATTTGAGTGAACATGGTTAGCCCTTGATAGCTGTTTAACTTTTTTTTTTTAAGCATTTACATTACTAAAGCTAATAATTTACTGCTTTTTATTCAAATGTTTTCCTATAATACATAATTATGAACACAAAACATCCTGCAGTAGGACGGCTACAGTAGCCTATATTTTAATTATAAAAAAGAATCTCAAAGACAAATCCTAACAGAACCATGCTTATTACTACAATAAAAGAAAAGTATCTGTGCATTAAAGACTGCGTTTTTAGAAACGGTATTATCTAATCGATTTGAGACTTGTATAATGCGGCTGTTTTGGATCGAGTTCTCCTAATGACGTCACTATTGTGCGCCCTGCAACCCCAATAGACAGGTCAGAGCAGAGTTGTCAGAAACCGGCAGTGATAAAAATTCACAAATTGCTGAACTGAGTTATAAAATACATTAAACGATCATTGAGGAGTCTTATTGACTGAAGCATCGCCAGGCATGTCGTACTGCAGGCAAGAAGGTAATCGCGTGGTTTCACCTGGTTCATTCATTTCAGTATGTTTAGGCAATGTCATTGAGAATGCCAGCATGCTAAGCTACTTGTACTAATTTAACAGCAGCTAAGTTGCTAGCTCTCCGGCTAAAACGTTTAAACTACAGGCATATTTCAGAGAGTATGAAGCTGTCCAGGTTAAACATTTCCCGGAAAGCCAGTGTTCTAATTCATAGAAATGTGAATTTTCATTATGTTTCAGCTATTGATCTTTAAAACAGTGCCAGAGTACGCCAGATAAGACGCTTTCTAGTTACCGTATGTAGCACTTGTGGACAGTTGGCCAGCCAGCTACCAAAGAGTACAGCATGTTAACTTTTGATTTAAATAGTTTGTTATATAGAATACAAAGCAGTAAATATATCAGAGGATATTGTATAAAGTTACTTATGTTGAACATGTGTCCCCAAAGGTAAAGATCAGATAATCTTTGTAACAAAGGAGGACCATGAGGCCCCTAGCAATGCTGAATTAATTACAGATGACCCCAACGATCCCTATGAAGAACAAGGTTTGTTATTTTGATATTTTAAACCACCAGAACACTTTAATTGAACTTTGCATGGTAATAATAATACTGTAATATTTCTCCAGGCCTGATTCTGCCAAATGGAGACATTAACTGGAATTGTCCGTGCCTTGGAGGCATGGCCAGTGGACCATGTGGCGCTCAGTTCAAGGAAGCCTTCTCTTGTTTCCACAATAGCAGTGAAGAGGTGAAAGGCTCTGAGTGTATTGACAACTTCCGTAACATGCAGGAATGCATGCAGAGGTACCCTGAGCTCTACCCCCAGGAGGAAGATAACGAGCACTCCCCACAGGGAGGCTCTGACACAGCTACCTCATCTTCCAGTGACTTTACTCCTGCTCCTTCAACATCTGAACCTACCCCATCTGCTGACAGTCCTTCGGCCACAGACGGTCCCGCCACCAGCTAAGACCAGTCTCTTTATTGTTACTTCAAATCAGGAGCTATCTCGTGGGGGATTACCTATACATACCCTTTGGTTTCAACAACATTTAGCATCAAGATGTCTGTTTAATGGCAGAGCCAGCAGGCAATATTCTTGGTGCACATGGGAGGACTATATGGCTTGAATCACACTGTTTATTTTCCCAAATGTTTTAATATACGTAAAATGATTTCCAGCCTCACCACTCGACATAATGAAAAAGGTATGCAATAGATGGCATGCTTTATCTTTTTCCATGTAATTTTGCATAGTAGCCATACCATAAGTAATTAACTTAGCATAGCACCCTCACTTGTATGGGGTTAATTTATGAACAAATATTGTAAATTCCGAGTACAGTTTTTATGTATTTCTTTTCTATTCACCGTTAAATGTTTTGGTATGGTCAATATATTTTTATGGAACTTCCAAACTATGTTGTTGTAAAAGTTTATTCCATGGGATGAACCCATTGATGTACAGTATAATCGTGTTTTTCAAGGAGGTCCTAACGTAAATGACAGAAATACATAAAATGCATACATAAACAACTATGTGGTGTACATAAAGCAATCAGGCCCTGCCGTACTTCCATTTTCTCTGTGAGTACATGTATGTGGTAAAAAGGTAATGTCATTTTTTTACTACTTGACACAGCATCATGGGCGAACAAGAAACTTAATTGACTGAATATTCTGAACACTGTATTTTGGACATTGTGTCAAGAATATGAATATGTATAGAACAGGCTCTTCTCAGAATGAAATGTGTCATTAAAGCCTTAATGGATGGATTTCTTGTCTGTCCTTGTAGTCTGAAGTGTCACATCCTGCAGGGTATTGCATATTGGGAATGACAGATCCCTTTATCCTGTTCAGTACCTCACCTCTCAACTGAAGTGTCCTTTAAAATGAGAGCCATACTTTATAATAAATATTATTAATAAATGTTTGGTGAATCTAGCCATAATGTCATTCATTTGTTTGGGGTGTCACATACTGTATATAGTGGACCACCCAATAATAACATTTTTACAGCATGGAATATTTTACACACTGAATCTTGCGGAGATTTAAAAAAAAGTATTTATTTTTCTTTCTTTCTTGAGATGCAAGATAATACAAGATATGTACATTACATGTTTTACCAGTGCTGTTGTCCACTAGTTTCAGTCCTCTAGTTGGTGAATGTTTGTCAGTCTTCACAAATGACCTGCCATGTCTTTATCAGATCGAGGACATCCGTGCCTAAGGCCCTGTGATATTTGTGACCCCAGCCTTGGAGTCCAGGGAACCACCATGCTCTGCATAGTCACAAGTAAACGTCCCGTCCCTGCCTCTTCTGGGCCTGCCAGTAAATAATCCATACCTGGAGAAATGAGGCAAGAGCTGGTTACGCTGAATTGATCTCATCCTTTCTCTTCCTCTTGATAGAAATCACAAATAGACCAATGCCATATTATTTATTTGGTTTGATTCATGCCAATGTTTTGTTAGAAAACCCTAATATACTGCTCGTGTTGCACTTATTTTGAATAGTATAATGAAGTGTGCAAGCATGTAGTAATTGCATGCAAGGCTGTTAATATACAGTATGTTATGCTATTAAAAAGAATAGGTTCGTAGTTTGCAACCCCGCCTCATTGGGGCTGTGGCTCAGTTTGATGTATGGTGATGCATGGTGTCTCACCTGGATTCAGGATGGGACAAGTGCAGCCTCGGCTGGTCCAGGAGAGGGGGTAGACTCTGGTTGTCCCTAGAGACAGCGCTACCTTTCCAGAACGTAGGATCTTGCGCAGTGTAACGTGCACTTCTGCATGGCTTCCCTTGTCATGGGCAGACAGTACGCTGGCCTTGATCACTGCCAAAGGGCCACAGGGATGGTTCATTACACACGCAGTATATACGTTTGCATTTGCAGCATTTGGCAGAGACTTTTATCCAAAGCGACATACATGTACTCCATTTGTCCATAGTTGTGCAGAACATACACCAGCAATTATAAGATAAAACTATTATATTAGAACAATCACAGCATCATATCATGACCATGTCAATATCATTAATCAACAAAACGGCTAATGGCCTAAATAATACAGTGCCTAATACATAAAAGCACAAAGGATTTATGTGTTTCAGTCATCTTTCAAATGGCAATTTAAGAGTACAGACCTGTATTTATCAATACTGTGTGTGTCGATTTCACTTGGGATATTCTTACCGTAGTCGTGTTGGGTCTTGCAGAGGTCAGACACACTCCTTAACTTCATCTCTTTACATCTGCACTTTCCTATGTACAAAACATGCACATATCCACATCACTCTATTCATTATGAATTAACCAATGATTTCAACCAGTGCCAATATGCACAACTACTTGCATCATCTGCACATGTGTTAAATGTAAGACCATGCATTCACCTGTGTAATGCAAAGCAGAGACAGCCAGATCATTTGACCACCCTAGATCACCTTCGTTTGTGAGCATATAATCCAAATCGGGTATTTTTCCACCCAGGGGCACATTGAACACCTGGTAATTTAACACACTGTAACAAACAACTGATTTCACTTATTTATCATAAAATACAACTGATAATAATAAATAAAGGATGTTTATATATATTATTTAGTATTTATGTTGTTTGTGTCTTACAAAAGCATACGCCTAACCTGCCATGGCATTGTCCAGTGGTTGCGTCACAGCTGTGGGGGCAGGCACATGATTTGCAACCGTCTTCTCCAAAGCTCCAATATCCAGACCGGCAGTGGTTGCAGCTTGTGCCCCCTATGCCAGGCTTGCAGTGGCACTGCCCGCTCCTGGGGTGGCACCAGGGTCCCTCTTCCCCAGGATGCACAGGCAGTGAGCCTTGGGGATCACACCAGCATCCTGTGAAATGAGAGAGGCTGATACACTCCACCAGATGTTAATAAGCACTAGTGCCTGTTGAAGAAAGCACTGCTGCATATTAATTAAAGGCAGGGTTAGATATTCTCCCGAACTTGAAACTCAAATCAAAACAAATGCTCCGAAGCTCTGCCTACACGTTGAAACTCATTGTGAAGCCAATGACATTGTTGTGTGTGGGTAGCACCATTTTGTTTGTGTTTCTATTTACGGAGCTAGGGCTGTGTAGAAGTACCAGATTGTTTTTTCAACACGCACAGAGAACGGTAAACTAGCGAAATGCGAGGAGATATTTGTGCAAATTGTACAAAAAGTGTTAGCTTACAATTAGCAGTCAATAGCTGACTATAGTCAGATGTCTTTCCTTTACTGTGTGGGTATTGCTTTTTGGTAGTTTTGATTAAAACTAAATATGTTAAATGTAAAATCACAGTGCACCCAACTGGCCCCTCCACCCCTCTTGCTCCACTCTTACGTGTGCAGGCACGGGGGGAGTCAGTGGGCAGGGATGGGTGGCGGTGATAGCCGTGGCGACAGCGCTGGCACCTGCGTCCGGCGGTGTTGTGTCGGCAGTGGTCGCACACGCCTCCGCTGGTGGCGCCGGACGACTGCCATGCCCGCTGGGAGAAGTGGCAGCTGTCTGCCCGACCGTGACACTCACACTCTGGAGGGACAGAGGAGAGATGGAGGAGAGAGGGATGGAGGTTAAGGTGAAAACCCAATGACAAGTGATCTACGTTATATGGTGGCATGTTTGTTTTACATTGAACTTTTGTAAGCATTGTTGTCATGATTCAAGAGTCAACACTCAAGCATGTTAAATAGTTAGCTAGTTAACATGCTTGAGCGTTGAATGAGATAAAAGCTTTTCACTTTTCACAAAGATTAAATGAAAAGCTATTATCTTTGTACTGGCATTATCATTATAGTGCAATCTTTACGGGAAAGTCAGCTATTGCAAGCTAAATGTAAACTAATACAGTTTTTGTGCTACCTTACAGGACTCACTTCAAATAGACACTTCTACACAGCCCTGGCTCCGTAAATAGCAATATAAACAAGGTGTCGAACACCGCTCAAATAAACAAAGCCGTAGCACTACGTTTTGCTTCACGATGCATTTATGTGTGTGAGGCGGCGCTGCGGAGGACCGAGGAGTGATACTGTTTTTATTTAAGTTAGCAAGAATGACTGCCTCTGCCTTAAAGGTACGGTAAGCGATAATAAGCTAATACCAGAGCTTCTGAGGAAGCACCCTATTGCATTGAAGGGAGAGGTGTTGTTTTGATTGAGCTCAAATATCAACAATCATTCTCCCTCATCCCTCATCACTGTCTCCACCTTTAAGGCATTGTACATTTAAAACACGGAGTTATATCTGCCCTGTTTGGCAGTTGGTCTCTTACTCTGGCATGGGTTCGGCTCTCCACTGCTACCATTGGCACGCCTCCAGGGACGGTCGTTGTAGAGCGGGGCACATCTCTCACAGTGCTCTCCCGCTGTGTGGTGAGTACACACACACTTACCGGGCACCTGTCAGACACATTTCTGCCTAAATTAGCGAGCGCTGCATTTAAACAGTAACTTGTCCTGCAGACGCAAGGCAATAAACATACACCCAGAAAGCTGTAATTCAAATTCAGTGCAATATATTTAAGATATTTTGATTTAGAAATGTATTTATTTATTTTTGCGATTTTTACACCAGTCCCTAGCTATGCTTGTCACACCCTAATACCAACCACCTGCGTACAGTATCTCAACCAATAAAGTTAACACAGACAGGTGGGAAAACATCCTCACACACACACACACCATACTGTAATGCAGTGGTTCTCAAACTGGGGGTCACAAGATGATTTTCAGAAATGAATTAACAATTTAAAATAATTAAAATAGCATAGTTTAGCCATAATTGTTAGTAGTAGTACAGTTTATACATTACTTTTATGTATTCTGCTACTAGCCTGTATTAAAATACTATCAAATAATAATATGGCTGTTATTCTTCTACCACCTCTGGGGATAGCGGGGGCGCGAGTCTCTGGCACTGGTATTTCTCGAGCGGAAACCCCTGAGAACCCCTGCTGTAATTCACATACATTTGTTTCTGTTATCATCTATATCTTTCTACATAGCTCTCGGCAATGATACTCACCACGTTGTCACTTTGTCGTAATCTGTTGTCGTACTGTGGGCCTACACAATACTCAGCATGTCCGTGGCACAAACAGGTTCCTCTGGCCAGTAGTGTGTAAATGGCATACGGTGCTGATGTCAGGCTGCCTGCGGTGAAGTTTGGCGTCGGGGTTGTTGAGAGAGTAGGACTCGTCCCTGAAGCTGATGGACAGGTCTGTGGCTTGAGCAGTTTGATGCGGAGGTTGGTAAGGCTCAGCCGGTCGGTGCTCTCTGCACTGTAGGGATCCAGTGCTTGAACACCGCCGGGATACAGGGAGCGCAATATCACCTGCATGGAAACAGAGCGGGTGGTGTTGATTGCAAGCAATGCAAGTGTGGTGGGTTATGAGACAATGGGCCCCCGGGCACATAACTGTGAAGGCCCCCTTTGCTCTCCATCTAATACACGGATGTGTATTAAATGGATGAATGTCAAGGAGTGCCCTTTGAATCAAGATGGAAGCATATAGACAAATTGACAAAGAAGCAAAAAAAATCTGCATATTCAATTCATCTTTCTGGATGCAAGAAATAGACCCGTGTTAGAAACCTTGGCGTCGCTGCACATCAGATGCCACCAGTGTGTGTTGCCCCGTTAAAAAGAACTAAGAAAAGAATCTACGCCTTCAGTGGGTATAGGCCTTAATACATACATTCAGCTGGACTCAACAGGATTTACAGCACAAGAGCATTTTGACGTCTTCAACGTAATAATAATAAAAAATAATAATAACAATACATGTTATGTTATAGGCACCTTTCTGAACACCCTAGGTCACATTACAAGAAAATTCTAAATAACAGTATAGCAATAACAATAAAGAACCAAAAAATCGATACTAATGTCAATGTTTATGTTGTTTCTTGTTTTTCAGTAGGACTGTTGGTGCACTCTGTGGGTGATGGCTATGTGATAAGACATGCAAAGTTAATAACAGCAACTTCAGAGATTCTGGCATTCGGTGTCCCCCATGTCCATGGGCCCCTGGGTCCGGGCCTGGGCCTTGTAGGCCCTGTAGGCCTGTTTGGTAAGCCACCTCTGGTGGCATTACAGAGAAACAGGGTGTACTTGAGACAGTGTGCTTTGTTCTCTAACCTCGCCACCACTGCAGGGCACAGGGCTGGTATACCGGGACGTGCACAGCGAGCCTGGTTGAGTAACGTCGTCAGGGAAACCGAACTCCAGGCTGCAATTGTGGGCGAACAGCCCGAGGGTCTCCCAGCTCTGTCCGAAGTCCTTGGAGCGTTCAATGGCCATGGCAGCCGGCCGGGGCGAGCGGAAGTGCAGAACCAGGTGCGACAGGCAGAAATGGGTTTCCATGTTCAGACGAATTTCGTCTTCCTGCATCTGCCGAGTAACACCTGCTCCGGATTCCCACCAGGTGTGCGGGTGCAGGAAAGGGTCGTCCGCCATGTATGCGGGCGGGTGGCTGTCCTCGAAGCAGCGCCGTTGGTGACCCGAAGAAGGAGAGGGACAGGGAACCTGGGATGTGTTCCCACAGCATCTTGAGAGGGTCGTGAGGGTTCTGCCTCTCACCAGGTTTCCAATAGGGGGGCTACAGGCATGGTCCACACACCTGGAGGCTGACACAATGGGGCTTTAGGCTGGGATAAAGTGGTGGGGTTCATAAAGGTTACTGTTGTATTTAGCCATTATACAGAATGGGTTTTCCAGCAGTGACATCATGGGCAAGCTATTTCAGTGTAATTTAATTGGCCAGGCCATTGTGTAAATGCTGCTTAGATGTGACACCCAGTCCTGGCCTTTCCCCACGGGAGGCCATCAAGAATCTCAGGTTGCATTTAACAGCAGACCACATCAGCATATTAAATGTATCTGCAGCAGGATATGCCTTTGATGCATAGTAATGGTATATGGTTGGCGTTAGAACCAACGTTTTACTAAAATACCTAAGGCTAAGCTTTTAACTCAAAATACTGTAGGTCATTTACGGGCAGTAAAAAACAATGTACACTAACGATACAAAATTCAGTCATAAAAAAACATCAATATGGTGCACTCACCTGCTCCGAGGCGCATACACACTAAAATCGGTCCGAAAACAATCGCCAGCATCTTAATCTTAAATCGACATCTAGGAGACACACAGTCTACAATAGAGTGTGTAATTGCAACATACAGTATTACGCAGTAGTATATCCCGGGAAAAATCAGGCAGGTTATTTTATTGTCTCCATCTTTCGATATGATCTTAACGCCAAATGAGCCATGCGCAGAGCGCGCGATTCGTCCCAGAAAATGCTTACGGTAAATAAATGATCTGTATATTTATTCCCAACTAGGCGTTTGCAGCATCCTTCTGAAAACTATCGACCGCCGCAACCTGACAGTTAACAACAGACTATCCGTCTACAAGTTATGTGGATTTCAGGTATAACTAAAAAATGATATCGTCTAAAGTCAGAGTTGTCATCGAGTGTAAAAAGGAATAGTTCTCCATTAATACGAAATTCAACTTTAAGTAAGACAACAAAAAAAGTATAAGAAGCACAACTCCTTTAATCCCAGGATTACGCACAGGAGAAGAGCGCGCACTCTACCACAGTCCCAACTCTGACATATCTGAAACTACGATGAGGCGGGTGTCTTTATAGTGCGCACTGACTGGCCCAAACTCATCCACAACCACGACGGTTCCACAATAAAGAAAAAGCTGGCGTCACGTGTGTAAGAGCAAGGACGTTAGATTTTCTGTGTGAACTTTCTTAATGTGAACCAGGCGCGCATACGCAGCTATTCCATGTCTCTTTGAATTTACAAACCAGGGCCTAAGAAATGTGTTATTATTCCTCTTCTGCTTCTACCTTCTTTGTCTTTGAGACACAATCATTCCTGTTCTATGAAGTCAAGGTGGGAGAAATTTGAGTAGGTGACAAATAGCAACAAAAACAGGTTGACATTACATTGTAACTCAAAAATAGGTAGATATAAGGTATGTGATATTATAGAATGAGAATGTGCCTGACAAAAGAGTGCACCATTGCAACATCTTGCGGGTTTGGCAGACTATTTATTAGTATAACTACAGTATGACCAAGACCACATGGTTCTCATCGTCCCTTTGTGTCAATGTGCTTCTTTTGAGTTTCCTGTTACCGCCAGAATGTCTTGTTGATGTCTCCCCCTGCCTTAATAGTGCGATCACTGAGCCAATGGAATAAACACCATGTCGCTTTAGTTTTATGGATTAGCAGGAAAACAAAAAGATTGGAAAACTGGAATAGACCCACAAGTTTGGATTTGTTTCCATAAATGTGAATGATTTACAGACCCTTCACACAGTGATGGCAAACAAATGATATATTTATTATTGATAATTTGTTTAAGTGGAATATGGGCCTATTTATAATCTGTAATAAATAGTTTATTGTGGAGTAGATTTATGTAAAAAGTGAAAATAGAAATCTATAAAAGAAAAAAGGCAAGAAAACAATTAGAATGTATAGTATAATTCATATTTCATCACTCTTCCATCTTCATTTTTCCTGCCCCCCTGCTGAAACTTCCTTGAGCCCCTCCTTCATCTTCAACCATCTCATTTTTCATCCTTTTAGCTTGTAATGCTGGGTGACATACACGAGCAGTTTCTACTCTTGTCACTGGTAAACAATGTCTTGCTCTCAGCACTTGTCTTACTGGATGTCAGGAAGATGTCATGCAGATCTCAGTGTGTTCCTCATCTGTATCAAATAGAGAAGAGAAAGTGGAGGCTGACATTATGAAATAAACACAAACATTACATGCATGTGTTTGCACTTCATTGCGTAAATGAAGCTGCATTTATTGGTTTAATGCATCCAGCTGTGGTGTTGTTCATGTGTACACAGTACAGCACTAGGGTGGCTCTGTGTGTCACAAGGTGAGGACCCAAACGCAGGACGCGTAAACATAGTTTGCGAACAAGGTGTTTATTTTTTTTTTTTTTAAGCCAAAAGGCAAGAACATGGGGGCACAACGCAACAGTGACACTTACATCAACAAAGACCAAATGACACACGAGGGTTTATATACAGGAAGACAAGACAGACCATTGGACAACGGGGAACAGGTGCAGCACATCACACATGATTAAACAGACACAGGTGGAATTAACGAGACTGGCCACACAGCTAGGGCAGGGGGTGACGGGGGGGTAAAACACAAGGTAAGCACATGGAGTGACGAGACTAGCACAGGATGGGGATCACGAGACATTGCCCTGTGGCATCGGCATCACACTATCATCAGTCTGACTCGCGTTCAAACAAATCGCTATTTTTATTATTTGTGTTATTTGATATAATGTGAATTTATTGCGGATATGCAGGTCTGTTTCTGAATAGCCACTGAAGGTCAGGCAATAAAGTTTAAAAATAGCACTAAGTGGTTTGTGGAGGGTTCATTTTACCTTCAAAATGCAAAACATGTGTAGGTGTCAATTTGGTTTTCTCAATCGTTTTTGTGGGCCATTTACTGCAAAGAAGCAGTGCCAGGCCACAGCCAATAAAATCTTTGTTTAAATACAGTATACAGCATGTGAAAGTTCCTAGGGTGCAAACATATATATATGTTAATGTATACTCTCATCACTGTGCAGGAAGAATACAAGTTTACATTTTTGTTCTTGAATGTTCCCTGGCTGTGATACAGTCTGAACATTTGTATATAGCCTAAAAGCTTTGAGAGTTTGAATACCAGCCAGAATAGGTTACGTGGGATCTCATATACTAGTTGAGAGTGTAGTTTTTAGTTTACTAGGCTAATGGTGGCTGTACAAAGTATCAGTGGTTCCTCTTTAATCATTGCCTTTTAAGTGACTACTGTAAGAGATGAATTAAGTGAGAGGAGTAGTAATTGGTTTTTGCTGTCTTTGTTGTGGTCCTGCCACGCGTTCTGCACTGCCACTGGAAATGATAGCCACTCCACTACATGGAGATGTGTGCTTCTTAAACCATCAAAAGACAGTATTATTGCATTTTGAAGGTGTTTATTTGTTGTGTATGTGGTTTTGTTAAGTAATATGTTTAAATTGAACTATACAGTAAACTCCTTTCCACTGAGAGTATAAATTACATATATTAAACTGTCAGACAAGAGACTGATAGAGGCCAGATGAGAATGGATGACAAATCAGAGCCTCCGTGGAGGCTCATTGGCACATTGTCAATGTTTGTGTGTTTGTGTGTGAGAGAGAGAGAGGGAGAGGGGGCACCATGCTCATAAACTCTTACCTGTGTAAGTGTGTGAAGACCTTTAATTGTTTCAGTTTATTCTTAGTATTTCTAGAAAGAAATACTGGAATGTTCAGAAAAACAGATTTGAAGAAACTTTCCACCCACAAGCACGCTTGCAACCACACATCATGTATACTTCTAGTTACTGTCTCTGTAACAGATATTTTATGACTTGTTGTTGATATAAAAGATAGTCATTGCTGTATTTTTATTTAGCTGAATTCCCAACTACCCATCATATCAATATTCTGGTTCATTTATAGTGATTTTAAAACAAACAGCTGAACAAGGTCACGTTAGATAAGAAAAAAAAACTGGGAGTGTGGTATTCAATAAAAAAAAGCAAATCAGTAATATGAATTTCAAAGTCCCACATTAAGTTAATCAGATGTACTGTACTATGTTCACATAATACATGTATGTTTGTACATCTACAGATGACATAGCACATTTGTTAATTAACTTCAATCAAATGAGGACTACTGTCCCCACAGGTGAATATTTTTACAACCCTTGTTTTTTATGTTTGATTGCTGAAGTGACTTTGATTCTCCACTAACCGTCACACTGAGAAATGGGCTAATATAGAGAGAAAATAAAATACATCTGTTTTCAGTTCTAGAGTCTCTCCACTCTGAACACTTTGCTACTCTTAAGGCCTTCCCTACAGTCATTAAACTCACTCTTTACTGGCGTGCCAAAGGTCCACCTATGATCTACCAGTGACATCGGCACAGGGGTTAACTTGTAATACCTTTCTCTAGACCAGGCAAGGCCACACTCCATAAACATATGCCGTTGCACAAGCAAAAAACACCAGTTGTTATTGTGACGATCGTTGCCCTTATGGTGTATCTATTTCATACATTAACTGCCACCACTGACCTGACATTCATAAATTGCTACAGTTGAAGAGAGTAGAGAGCCTTTTAAAACTGGAAGGCACTTTGGAAATTGGTGCTATGGTATGCTGAGTTATAAATATCTGTTTCCATGTGTGATGGAATCAAAGTCTGTAAAGTCTATTTTAGCTGTAAGGTTGCATGGTATAGTAAGTACATGCTCCTTCAGTGTTTGTGGATGAGAAAAGCACTAATGTGTTGCTTTTCAATACATCATTCTTCTGAATGCTTCTGAACATCTGCAAGGCTATCCTGTGCAGTGTGTATTGGCATATTGGTTTATGAAAGAAAAAATCATGTACGTGAGAGTGCATGTTACTGCTCAACGTTTATGGCTTGCCCAATAATGTGACAGAAAGAGGGGCATTGCAATGTGTGATGCTGTGCAGGCAACATCTGGTCTTCAGGAGCAGCTAAAGTTAGCATCACACAATGCTCGCGTTACCGCAAAATAGGAGTTCTATTCTCACAGACCCCCCACAGCTGCATAAAAATAGGATGTGGGACAAATTATAAGGTTTAATAATGTAAGGATTTTGAAATAATGAAGTAAGAGGATTAGAGAGCTACAGTATAATGGACCAATAGTATCAGAGACTAAAGCTGTTTGAAGGTCGACGTTGGACCAGGTGGCAAATATGAGAAAATATAGGAGAGAGAAAGAGGGTCGCATGGTGGATCAAAGCTGGTTAGGATTTAATTAGCTCCACCACAAAACCACAGCTGCTAAGAGCCACATCTGCCTGATCACGTCCCAGTGCACTTCTGGCCACAGAACCTCACCAACCTCTTGGATGCTCCTATGATTCGAGGACCGCAGCCGCACCACAGACGTGCAGGGGCTTACGTGGTTTATGTTTGGCTCCGATCGATACAATCAGTCACCTGCTACACATTAATAAACCACTGTTAAGCATCGGCGTCAGAAGGCCAAGAACGCTCTGATACAATAATGTAGATGTGAGGTATAGTCTCTACTAAGGGAAATATTTCATTTGGTTTGGGCTCCCACAGTGGGTGAGGTCATTGATTTGACTCCAGTACCACACTGGAGAGATGGAACGACTTGGTGCTGCAGACTGATTTTAACTCAGAGACTCCCGGTTGTGTTCAAAGATTATATATACGTATATATATAATATATATATATATATATATAGTATTATAGTTTGTTTATTTTGGTATTATCCAGAGACTAAAGCAGTTCTCATTATCTCCATGCCCTTGTCATGTTGATGGTTGGTGACCTCTGACCTCGTTGTTCTCATAATCCTGCCCTCAGATGGGTTTTGGCTTTCACACAGATAGGGATTCTTCCAGATATTTCTTAAGATATTTTTTTAAGATATTTCATAAAGGTTTTAACACTAACCATATGAACCATTTAATATTCTTCATATAAAGGGTCAGACTGAAGAAATACACAGGAGTGTGAGGATCGCATTGAGCAATGGGGTCTCACTTCAACACGTTTTGCAATAAATGTATTTGACCACTCCTTTGTAATAACATTTTATTATCTAAACCTTCTAGCATTCTTGAGGCTACTACTAATTCATGGCCCATTAGCTGGAGATACATTGATGACATCAGTTCAAATCCTAGTCTATTACCATTGGCTTTAGAAGAAATAAATCATGCATTCTCATAAACAGGCCCATCTTTTTCATTGCAATTATATTAATACATTAGAATTTGAAAAAAACTATTCTAATTTAAAATCGACTGTTAATGATAAAGGACTATTTGTTTAAAAGACAGAAACAAATATTGCTGATTGTTTTTACATGTACAGTACATACACAGAAGACAGATGTTTCAGTGAAGTGAAGGCTTCGCTCTCTGGCTCTATCTGCTGACAGATACAAGCATTACAACTCTTAACCAAATCCCTATAATGGAGAGGGGTCGGGAGCTGATCCCATTCCAGTGTGAGTTAACAACTAAATGCTTGACAAACAGTCATTGGACATAAGTGTCTCTCTTTATATACCAATAACGAAGCAGGAAATACCATGGCAGTACTTACAGAAGTAGTGTGTTTTATTCAATTTAAATGCAATAAATTAAAGTTGCAATAACCAACAGATATTAAACTAAATCAGTTACTTCATGTGCAATAAATGTGAAATTCACGTTAACGCTAGTCAGTGCAGCCTGTGCATTTGAGTAATCTTCAACAGGTGAGACTATACAGTCACCACAGTCAGATCCAAGCATGCAATCATCATAGAATTGACCTTTCTCCGCCACTTTTACTTGTCCAACCTAGTTACTGTAACTAGCTAGGACAAAACGCCATAGAAAGCTATTACAGCAAAACAGACATTTGATGGAAGGTTGTTATTGGTTACTGTTATTGGAGGACATGCATAAAGGGGCGGGCCTTGGGAAAGGTCAATTAGCCAATGTTGTGCTGCTCTGGCTTACTATGGGCCAGATCCTTCTTCCTTAGGTCATTACACCCATTAGACATAAGTCTTTGTTGACAGGCTCATCCATAGTTGTTTTGTGGAATACATTTAACTGGTTCACCGTGTGAATGGGCTGTTCTCTCTTTCTGAGAGAAAAAGAGTAATGAGGTACTTGTAGAATGGTTATTTACCCGTTTATATTGTGTGTACAGTATGCACTGTACTTCCACTCAATACCCAGTGGGATGCCCTCTCTGGAGAGACACACTGAGAACAAAGACCTTAACATAAAGGATCATCATTATCATAAAGGAAAGCTGGTGTTTTAAATAGACCAGCCTCACATGCACAGGTGTGTTTGATGATATACAAGCTTGACCACAGACACACGCGCACACACGCACACACACACACACACACACACACACACACACACACACACACAGAGAGATTGCTTTCACAGCTTTACCCTTGTTACTCCTGCAACAGTGTCCTGATGTCTAAGATAACCATTGACCCTTCCAGAGGCGTCAAGCAGAACCTACACTGAGAACCTACATGGGTGATGGCATCAGTATCGCCATTAAGGGAGTAGGCCGGCTCTCCTGCTAATTTGCAAATCTAAAAACAGAAACAGATATTTGTATCAGCCCAGCTGGACTCAGCAGTTTGCTTCAATATAATGCAATTTATTTTTTGTTACATCCTCGACTAGGTAACTTCCTAATATGTTAAGTATATAAAAACAAAAACAATCCATTGTTTTCTGAGCGGAACCAGGGTGGTATTTCCAACCGTCACTGACTTCCATTGTTTCTCAAAAGCATAATGTCTAACTGATCACCATGTCCAGTAGTAGTATGTAGTCTCCCTTTACCTCACAGTATACAGTATGTATTCACTGCTTATATGAGGTTTGACTGTCCCATTCTCTATGGACAGTGAACATGATAGTGGCACGCATTCTTGAAAAGCTTCCCAGTCCTCTCAGTTTCCAGGAGGCGTTGGCCAAGTTACCAGTCTTCTGTATGAGTCCCCATGAGTCCATTGACACACGCCAAACCTCCTGACATTAGAACATGTAAGTGCATACAGTAGATGCTAGCCGGTGAAAGTCACTGTTCACTCTGATAAGTTGACAGACTGCTTCATGTCATATTTGTTCTCTTTCAGATACTCTCCCTCTCTATTTACCACCTCCCTCTCTACAAGAGGTTGCTGGCAGTCATTTCGCAGAGCCTGTGTGACCTACTGAAGGTCGTGAAAGGCTTGGCGGTGACATCATCTGAGCTGATGCCTCACACTGACCCTGGCAACTTTCAATGGAGAATTCTGAGTGTGTTGCCACAATAGGTCTATACGCATCCTTAAAGCCACAGGCCTTGTGTCTTGTGGTTCTCGGAGCTGCTTTCTATAGGACCAACATCCTCCTCCATGTGTGACTTTAAGGTGAATCAGGAGGCTTTTTGTCTTTAAGTGGACATCTACTTCATTGGGGGTCTTTTAATGACAATATCATGCAATAGCACACAATAACATGTCAATAACATATGAAGCACATTGAACACATCACATTGTGGAGGTTCTGATGTAAAATCAAGCATGCATGGCGAGGAAAAGCATACTCATGGCCAAACTTGTTTGGTTCTTATTTAAACTGCCTTAACCTGCGCCTATTCTTGGCGCTTCCTCTGCCTGCATTTTTGCATTCCACCCCACCTCCTCCTTTACTGCTGTGTCTGATGGTGTTGTCATTGATGCTTGCTCTGTTCTGTACCCTACGGGAAGTATTTTTGCTGCTCTCGCTGCCTTGGGCTTTACCTTGTTTGCGCATGGAAGGGCGGGGAGCTCCAAGAAAAGAGCATACCTCCAAATATACATAACTTGATGCAAATAAAATACTTATTTTAACTATAGTGATCCTGACTGAATTATATTTCTAGGGAAATAAGAATCACGTCATCTACACTTGTTTCCAAGTGCGTATGGGTGTCAAAGTGTGTGAGTGTTGTGTAGCCTATTGGCTACTTTAGCTGGCTTTATTACCCACCCAAAATAGAACCCAGTTAGTGTCCAGTTTCAGAAAGCTCTGTATTTTTCACTCGCACACTAGACCAGTATAGGCCTATATAGAGTAAGCCTATTAGCCCCCTAGCCTAATGTATTACTGGATATTTTGTATATGGATATGTGTATTACTATTGTCTTATAATATTTTCCACAGATAGTGTACGTGCTATATTGAATAACGTTGTAACACATTTAATACAAATGTTTAATATTAAATATAAATAAATTGGCTAATAAATTGCCGATAGAGACTCTGCTTCAGCGAATTGGGTTTCATACAACAAACCTCCACTGTTTCAAGCTATTACAAATAACACGTATAAACTTGACAAACAACTTTAGTTAATATTAAATTCGACATTTCTATTGCAGGATAGTACTAGACTACTCCATAACGCTTTGGTGTAGCCTAGCGCACTGGTCCTTTAAAAGGTAGCGACAGATGGCCAGTTGAGAAATATGACATGGGGGTGGCGCTTTTGCAATCTCCCGAGTGACACACTCAATGTGAATGTAATACGGAGAGTGCAAGTGGGAGATTGAAATAGACTTTACAAGACTACATTCCAGTACAATAACTTTACAATCAATACATTTAACACATTTTCTGAACTTTTAGAAAATAGACCATTCTGAGACATTCTTAGACAGTTATGTTGTTTGCTTATCTGAAATGTGTAGTCTACCTACAATAGCCTACATGTGCGTAATCATAACTGTGTCGTGTCGTGATAAAACCGCATAATGATAAGCATTTTCTTTTACTGTCCTATTTCAGTCTGAAATTACCGGTATAGCTCTAGCTGGGTCGGACTCGGACCACAAGACGCGCGGTGGTCAAAGAGTCGCGCTTAAACTTTGCTTCGGACTGATAAGTGAACGTTACGTCAGCAGGACATAGTTTAACGACGTTCTACTGGGACAACAACTGGTGTGATCATGCAACAAATTCAGAATGGGAAGGAAAAACTGGTGGATGAACAAGAACCAGCTTTACCGGCGGAGACCCCGAAACTGAGTGTCCTCGAAAGCGGAGCTGCCAAAACGGACTTCGGCTCAGAACACCCTCACATTCCAATGCCCGTTTATCCTAAACCGGATATAAAGAGCTATGCGGTGACAGACGATTATATGATTTCTGGACAGGTCCTGGGCTTGGGGATCAATGGCAAAGTTTTGGTGTGTTTTAATAAGAACACGGGAGAGAAGTGCGCACTGAAGGTATAGTCATATAAAAATTCACTAATATTATTATTATTATTATTATTATTATTTTATTATAATTATTATAACAAATATAGCAATGAATTAGCCTATACTCACATACACATGTTGTTATATGTGAAATGTAGCCTGTAGGTCTACTGTATGTGGTTTAGGCCTACATGTGAAATCTATATGATCACAATTGTTCTATTTAGAATATTGTTTGCTTATAATTGCTGGTATATGACCTGTTTAACTACTGACAAATGTACTACATGTAAGTCGCTTTGGATAAAAGCATCTGCCATATGCCGTAAATGTAGCTGTTAAAATCACTATCTAAATCAAAAAATAAATAAACGTAGCCTAACTAATGTATGTCAGTTGTAGGCGCTATTCCTACATTGTATTTAATCAGAACTGTAGGCCTACTAGCTCATGACTGACCTGTTGACCTGTTGACTGTTGGTGCACATGACATGTAGATAGATTGTGCTGAATGGCGGCTGCATTGGGCTCCTTGGTGGGATCAGGGGACATTTAGGATGAAGACCCCCATCACCCAGACATGCTGTGTCATCTTACATGAAGACACGATGATCATTTAGTGAATCAAGGCCAGTGGAAACTTTGACCCCCTTACACACACACGCACACGCACACACACACACTATTACTGTAACCACAGGGTCAGAGATATGGAAATATGTTCTGACCTAGAGTATATGATTTGTAGGAGAGACAGTACGTTTAACAGTTGTGATATGAGATGGGGACATGACAAGACAACGTGAAATATAATCAGGGGTAACACAACATGGGCACACTCAAAACAGCCTTGTCACATGACTTTGTACTGGCAGAAAAAGTCAAGGTGACCATATGGGATTGTGGTCACCTAAAATGACTCCTCAGTATTTCCTATAGGTATGATTGACAGTTGAGGGAGGGGTGGTTGGACAGGTGTATTCACATTTGCATATACAGCATTTTGCATACAGTTTTTATCCAAAGCACCTACAAGCAGTACATTTGTCAATAGTGATAAACCAGTTGTCGTAGCAACCAACATGCTGTTTTTTATAATTACAGCAGCATGCCATCTCATACATGTACAACATACATGATCTTATACAATATACCAGTATATGTACAACATAAGTTATCTAATACGACAATGCATGATTGCTAGAGTTAGTACAGCACCAACACAGTAATCCAATAATTAATTCCCATAATCTAAGAATTTAACAAGTACAGAAAGATTTTAAATTTGTTTTTATATATTAGAATATTTTTTTTATATATTGAAGGACATAAGTTCAGAGGAGAGAGAGGTTTTGTTAGTGGAGTGCTAGGGGATGGGGTTATGGTGATCAGTGGCTGCAGGGAAGATTTTGAGGTTTTAAGTCGCTTGTGGAAGATAGGTAGGGATCCTTTCCTGACTGGCTGCAGAAGTTTGTTACACCCTTGCGGTGCCAGGACACAAACGAGTCAAGACGACGGCGGTGCCTGGCGGCCAGCAGAGGTTCTAAGTCTAAGTGCTCTCGTTGGGGCCTGGAACCTCACATTGCTTGGAGATATGGTGGGGCTCTTTACTGTCTTATAGGTTTGCACCATCAGAGAGAGAGTTCATAGTTGGCCGGTGTGTCTGTGTGGGCAGATGTTCCCAGATGGACTGAGTCACATAGAAGATTGCATGGTTCAGTGAGTGAGTAAGGATATCTTACTATCTTACTATCAGGTTCTTCCTTACTGAAGAGCCCAAGGGAAATAGTTCAGTAATCAGTTCTGTCTATGTGATGATTAGGGCTGTGTATTGGCAAGAATCTGTCGATACGTATCACGATACAGGGGCCACGATTCGATATTATGCGATAATGTAAGCAAGGCGATATTGCAATTTCTAATTTGTGGAAAACTGTCATATGCAAATGTGCGACACTATTGTTTGTGGTTTATTTACTGATTTCAGATGTTCCTTTTTCTTTTCAGCATTAATCGTAGCCTACATATTTAACAGATTTACAAGAACTGCAAACAGCTAGCTCAAGATGATGAACATTTTACATCCAACTTGGTCATTGAGATAGTTGGTTGTTGTGCATGTCAATAAAAATACCTCTCCTGTCAAGTGGATGGATCTTGACACAGTAAACCAGCGCTGTGTCCCAGATAGTAAAGGCTGGCTCTGAGAGACTACATAGCAGTAATCACTGGTAATTACAGTAATTACAATACTAACTGGCCATTTTGTTACAATACAATAACAATACTTTATGTAAGGAACATCATTAACAATTTGAAAAATTGAAACATTGTATGATCAAGTTATAGGCTCAACATGTTTCTTGGGTAGAGCAGGAACAACATATGAGTACATGAAGACCATTTTGTAAAAACACATCTGGTACAGAGTTCCTCTGTATTTGGAATCACTAGGCAAACAGGACAGGCAGGTAGAGGAAATGAAAGCAATGAATCATTTCACCTTTTAATGAAGCTTGTGCATGGTAAACATCATAAATAGGCATGGTGTAATGCACTTTGTAGTAGCAGCAGACATGCAAACACAATGCCTATAATGTAATTTAATTATGGCAAAATGTATTCTCACACCTTGGACATACTGAAAAGTACTTTGTTGCATTCAGAACCTCTACTCTCTCCTATTAGGCCTACTTGTTTATTCCATTAGAACATTAGATTTGGCAGGTTCATTTTCCACTTCAGATTCAGGTAAGGATGACTTCCAGATTAGCCTGCATGCCTTTTTTAGCTCTTTGGATGTTTACACACGTAAAAGGCTTCCATTCATGGTCAAAAGCTCACCCTCTGCATTTTTCTTTCATGTCAAATTCACTGTCAAAGTCAATGACTCCGCAGTCATACTTTTGGCCTGTTGTGGCTCACCTAGGCGTCCCCTGGGACCCGCTGACACCACACTATAGTATGCACTGCATGGAGGAAGACTACCCCAGGAGCCACACAGCAGCCAGCTGTTTAAAAACGCTGAGTGGTTTACAGTAAGCAAATGAGAAAGGAATCACTCTGTGTTGTGCCATCCAGACTCATTATCTGCTTGGGTGATGATTGGACATTTGTTGTTATATTATGAAATATGAGGGCTCTTATTTCCTGTAGTGTTTTATGAGACAATACACCTACGTGGTCACTGGCCATTCGAGTAGTCAAAACAGCTTGCTCTGTTAGTACCTTATTCATTCATGATATTTAACTCATAAATCATAATTCAAACAGTACGCCTAGCACTTTTATTCAATAGGACAGAATATGTTAGCAGTGGCATTAAGCCGCCTATGGCTTATGTTGATTATCTTGTATTGCTGGATGTCTAATGCCAATGTAGTGTGCATTTGACAGTATTCACCATGATTGAAACACTGTATAGAGGTAGAACCACAACTGAAGCTTTCCTGTGGGTGATGTAGAGTCACACACTTGCTGACTGTAATTAATCATCTACCGTGATATCATCTCTCGAACAGCTCATATAGTCCACCATCGACTTCATATGACCAACTCTAGGAGCTGTAAATCAAAAGGTGTGTGTGTGTGTGTGTGTGTGTGTGTGTGTGAGTGTGTGTGTGTGTGTGCGTGCGCGTGGGTGTGTGTGTGTGTGTGTATTTGTGTGTGTGGCTGGCTGTATGCTTGTCACATGTGCATTGGTTTGTTACAGCTATATCTCTTTGTGTGTTACAACTGCCATAGATTTATTAGATATTTTATTAGTTTATAGGACAATTGATTGATTGATTGATTGATTGATTGATCAATCTTTATTTTTAAAGGGACAATGCACATTAATCAACATTTCAAGTGTCAGTTTTAGCCTGCCGGCTAAATTTCAACCGCAGTCCCTGGACAGTTTATTAACAACAGTTAAAGTAACAATACAACTGTACAAGCATATACAGAGCGATTAGGAACAGGAAACACGCAGACAGAGTAACACATAAATATATAAAAAACAAGACAAAGGCAACACTACACAGCTACAGTGTGGATTATGTGTATGTGTGCTTTGTTTTGAAGGTGCTAGTTGGTACAGTTGTGTATGTTTGATGGCAGTGTGTTCCAGACATGGCAAGCGCTCACAGAGAAAGCAGATTGGCTGAAAGTTATTTTCCTTAAGGGAACTATACAGTCACCTCTCATGGCAGTGAGCTCTCATGGCAGACCTTGTAGATCTGCCGCCATGGGCAAAAGGGCTGGAGAAGCCAGTCCATTTAAGATCTTGAATAAAAGACCTGAGTCACAATATTTTTCCAGCTCAGGAGCTCGTGTTTTCTGAAGATGTTTCAACGATGATGCTATTGGGCTTCCTTTCAAGCACTTTTAGAGCCTGTTTTTAGACTTGTTGTACTGCAAGCTTATATTACTGTATCATCTGCATACATTTGAAGACATAAGGCAGATCATTAATGTAGAGGTTGAACAAGAGTGGCCCCAGTATTGACCCTTGGGGTACACCCACGTCATAAGAGTGGCACCAACTCATTGCTCACTCTGACACATTGGGTTCTACCTGTTCTACCTGATGATTTTGTCCATCTCAAGGCACTTCGGGAAACATTGAACTTTGTCAGTTTTGTGATGAGCACCGCATTGTTAACAGTATCAAAAGCTTTCCTTAAATAGAGAAATAGTACCCCAATGACACCCCTTTTGTCCATCTTGGGCTTTACATACTCCAGAAAAAAGCAGTTGGTCATTTCTGTGTAGTGTTTTCCTCTGAACTGGATAGAGTGTAATGGGAAGGGGCTGTCGTTGATGAGGGCAATCAGATGTTCTGCTACACA
The DNA here is from genome assembly GCA_027564835.1 of Typhlichthys subterraneus. Lineage (NCBI taxonomy): Eukaryota > Metazoa > Chordata > Actinopteri > Percopsiformes > Amblyopsidae > Typhlichthys > Typhlichthys subterraneus. Next base: position 2,701 of record JAODUH010014430.1, on the reverse strand, counting down.
ACCTTTGATGCTACTGGTAGTATACTAATTGGCCTGTAGTTACTCACATCAGTGTGGTCACCCAATTAATACATGGCGTAATCTTTGGCTTTATAGTTCTTTATTGGGCTAATCACCTTATTTTATAGACACTTATAGACACATCTGTCTCGGAAAACTCCCTTAGGTGTAGTTTCATTCACTGTAACTAAGGCTAAACAGCCAGTAGAGAGGTTCTGTGTTGGTGCCTTGACAGAGTCAACAAAAAGGGAATTTAAGGCTGATGCTATTTCAAGTGCATCCTGTGTTAGAATATTGTTCACTTTTATTTCTAGTTGTTTTGCATTTACTATGATCTTTCCCTGTTCACTTTTTTAGATTCTCCCATATCAATTTAGAGTTTCCCCTTGCTTCAGTAATTATATATATATATATACCTGTTAAAACATCCTGTTTTATCATTAGTTTTCCAAACAGGAAGCAATGTAGTCAGCTTTGCATGCTTTGTTTGAAATCATAAAGATGGCCATAAATTGTTAATAAAGCAGTTACATATGTCCACATCTTTGCTCAGAGGTTATATTTTCAGCCACAATAAGGTCACGGACAGAGTCGGGGCTGGTGAATGAAAAACGCGTTGACACACTTGAAACCGGATGGTCTTGTCAGATGAGTTTCCTTCCTCTAACATGTATAAGCACAAAAGTTCCCCACACTTCTGACTTTTGCAGTAATAAATTGTTTGCAGGGACATGTCACATAAAACTTTTTGCCATTCACTGTAAAGAAAGTCCTTCATGACTTCAGAACACAAGTCTCACTTCTGTCAGATCAGATTTTGTAAGTGCACTCTTACAAAAGATGGACTTCGCATGTGAGTGAGTGAGTGAGTGTTTTCTCAATATACATGACTCAGTGTTTGGTCAGCTCCCTGTTGGGTGATAGCAATAGATCACCCCTTCCCTGCCAGCTCCCAAAATACACTATGATGGAAGACGTGTGCCATGTCAAGGACTCCCACCTGCTGTGTGTGCGTGTGTTGTGTGCCATTGCATGTTCTTAGTATCATGTGCCCAAGCTGTTTTCAGGGCCACTCACAGTGTGCGTGTGTTTGTTCTACATTTTGGGGCAGTCAGATAGTCAGAAATTATGCTGTGTCATTGCTACTCACGTTAGCTGTCATTGCGACTCATGTTAGCTGTAGCGATGAATAGATGACTTCATTCATATTTGTATGTATATACTCTATATGTCTTTATTTGTATAGCATAAACATGTAATGTATATTACGCTTTATATGGAAAAGTGTCAAAATAAAACAAAACATGCATTGAACCAGAAATCTGGTTTAGATTAATAGAACAAGCACCTCGTATTTCAAAACACTATTTCAATAGTTGATTAATACAAACAGAATAGTTTGATAATATCTCCCTTTCTCTCTCTCCCTCACCCCCCCCCCACCCCACCTTTTTTCCCCATCACACACACTTGCAGATTCTTTACGATAGTCCCAAGGCCAGAAGAGAGGTTGAGCTTCACTGGAGGGTGTCAGGTGGTCCTTATGTTGTTCGCATTCTCAGCCTCTATGAGAACATGCACCGTGGGAAGAAATGTCTCCTCATCGTCATGGAGTGGTAGGAGCCAGTAATTTACATGCTTGATTTACATCTGTCCTGAGGCTTGAGCTCGGCTCAGCTGTGTACTGTGCATGTAGTCTCCCGAAATTGAGAAGTAGATTTTCATTGAATGTCAGCATTGTCACTCACAAGGTCTGTAGGTGTCATTCCGGTGTGACGCTAGTGCAGTAGCCTAGTTTCTTTTACTAAATTCATCCATCCATACATCCATTTTCACCCGCTTATTCTGAGTCTGGTCGTGGGGTCAGCAGCTCCAGCAAGGAACCCCAAGCTTCCCTTTCTCGAGCCACATTAGCAAGCTCTGACTGGGGGATCCCTAGACGTTCCCATGACAGTGTTGAGCTATAATCTCTCCACCAGTCTTGTGTCTTCCTTGAGGCCTCCTCCCAGCTGGACGTGCCTGGAACACCTCCCAAGGGAGGCGCCCAGGGGGCATCCTTACCAGATGCCCGTACCACCTCAACTGGCTCCTTACTAATTTCAGTTGTTACATTTTATTTTAAGCACTAACAATAGCCTACATATCAAATAAAATAATACCTGAAAACAGCCAGAGTCATGATGGTAAGTTTATCAACAAATTCCTCTGTAAAAATTTAACATCATACTTAGACACTGACTTGGTTGTTGTGCATGTCAGTCAAAATACCTCTCCTGTCAAGTAGGCAAATTTTGACGCAGTTAGCCAGCGCTGTGTCCCAGACTTTACGTAAGGAAAGGCTGGCTCTGCGAGACTACTGTGCATGTAACTAAAAATAACAAGATTTCTGTCTTAACTGAATCCCTATTTTCTATTTAGATTTACTCTCAACTATTGTTGTCTCGGCATGGAAAATATGTTTTATGTTGTCCGTGTGGGCTATAAAATGGTATTGCATTTTAATCAGGAAAATCATGTGGAAAAAAGTATTTCATATTTAATATTGAATTACCCAATGACCAATAGATTAGATTATTATCACCATCCATCCATCCATCTTCATCCGCTTATCCAGAGTCGGGTCACGGGGGCAGCAGCTTCAGCAGGGGACCCCAAACCTCCCTTTCCCGAGCCACATTGGAAAGCTCTGACTGGGGGATCC
>JAODUH010014421.1:0-27726 GCA_027564835.1 Typhlichthys subterraneus | reverse complement strand
CCCCCCCCCCCCCCCCCCCCCCCCCCCCCCCCCCCCCCCCCCCCCCCCCCCCCCCCCCCCCCCCCCCCCCCCGCGGTAACAGACAGACACAGGTCAGTCACTATCACACAGCCTTAGCACACCCACATAAGGTTTATATCAAAAGGGATTAATAGGAGTTTAATTACTGCTTTTTTGTTTATAAATAATGTAGTTTTACATGCTAAAATGGATGCTATGCATGCATGTAATATCATACATTTTAGATACACATAGATTATATATATACACACAAACACACACACACACACAACAGTTAGTTCCGACCAAGTGATTTGATTGGACGAGAGGCATTCCATGAGTGCCAATGTTTCAGTCTAACGCACTGGAACTTTTAACTATGCTTGTATCACTCCACTTTGCCAGTGTTCTTCTAATAACAGTTGCTAATTCAAAAAACAATACACATCTGATACACTGTTTAAGTGACTCAACATATTTTAATTCACAGGCTGCGTGATAAAGGAAAACAGGCTACTACATCATGATTCAAACGTTGATGTATTGGATACAAATTAGCTGATCTGTGGTAACGTAAAAACGTATGTAACAAGCTAGCGTGATATTTAATTTTTGCTTGGTAACAGTCCAGCAACTGTCGATAGGAGTTTAGAACTATGGTTGCGGGACTATGTGTTGGCGGAGCCGAATGAATCATTTAACAAACAAATAATTTTCTGAGATGGGTGTGGTTACAGCCAGTCTGGGAGGTTAATATTACTTTTTCTGTGGTGTGACAAACTCAAAACACAAATGTATGTCTGTTTTGCACAATCTTTAAGTGGCCAAAAATGTCTCCTCGGTAGCTTGGAATTACTGTTGTTGTGCCAGTCCAATATGACTGTCAGTTGAAAATGCGTTGTTTTTATATGTTATGAATATATTTTGACACATAACTTTTGTTTTTACTGATGTAAAAGAAAAATATATACTTTTTTTTATAATAATAAAGAATCTAAATTATATTATATTGATATTGCAATTTTAATAATCAATATCGCAAAATCACATTTAGTCAATATCGTGCACCCCTAATATATATATATACACACACACACACACACACACACACACACAGTACAGTTACTCCGCTAATGTATAAATGTGATATAACTTCTTAAGTTATAAAGCACTTGTGTACAATAAAGGACCCATATTAATGTCGTCATGTAACAGCTTGCCATTTCCTCCTGGAACAGGAAGTTAGGACGGGGCACGTCGAGGTGGTGCGCTCCTTTTATACAATAGCCAATAGGGTTCAAGATTCATTAAATACACAACCCACCCTCTACAGAAGCCAGATGTGGAGTTGGAAAGATTAGCATACGCGGGATGAGTCATCACCATTTCCTCATTAAGCGGTCTAATCGGCTAACCTGACATCAGATGGATCGTGACACAAGTCCATCTGGGGAGCCATCCATCGACACCGTTTGGAAAGGGCAGGCAAAAGGGCAACCGTAAAATACTTTACAGTTGATTGGATGAACCATCTGAGTGTCTGTCGTTTCAAGTCGCTTTTGCTGTCGGCACACCTAAGCCCCGCCCACATAAATCAGCACGACACTTTTTGGTCAGAATAGTTGCTACTCGGATTCAGTCGCAAAGGATCTCTCGTCCTTCCTGAATGATTCTAATGGCGAAATTAAACAGAACCTTGCACAACCATCCCGATCTCGCGAGGCTGCTGATTAGCTAAAGGAACCCAAAACAACTGTGCGAGTGCATGGGGAGGTACGTCATCTGAAGCACATCTCAACGCTGGCTTACACGTTCATAACTTAATTCTGACGGCTCGCGAGGGGTCAGAGGTCGAGTCCAGCGCAAGAGCGTGCTGGCCTGCTCCGAGAGCGTGCCTGCGTGTGTGTGCTCTTAAACCGCCCCCTCCCTCCACCAAGAGACAAAGAGCCCTAATCCAATTATACAACAGACTTCATAAGCCGTACAATACACAGCTATGGGTGGAAAGAGGTCTGAAAGGGAGGGAAAGAGAGAGGCTTTAGTGCGGTGGGTGGGTGAAGGCGTACATAACAGCCGTGGAAAGAGAAATACAGAGAGAGGGAGGTGGGGCTGGAGAACAGAGACAAGAGATGGGGGATGCATACTGATGCACTTGTTGACAAAAGGAATTGTGCTGCTGACAGAATACAAGCAAACCAATAATCACTGTCTCGAGAGTGCGTTCGTGCACGCGTCTTACGCGCATGCGAGCTTTTCCATGAGGGCACGTCTGCTTACTTGTGAAGAGCAATGTATCACGCTTGGAGCCAGTCTCTGGCTGTGTGCGTGTGTGTGTGTGCTTGCGCTCCCGTCATCTCCTTATGAGGTGCATACCTGGCATCAGCCTCACTGTAATACTCCCTGGCTACAATGTCTTCAAACAGCTCTCCACCTGTCACCCTGGGAGACGGAGAGAGAGAGAGAGAGAGAGAGAGAGAGAGAGAGAGAGAGAGAAAACGAGGGGGAGAGAGAGAGAGAGAGAGAAAGAGAGAGAGAAAGGGGGGAGAGAGAGACATAGCCAGAGTGAGGGTGAACCAGAGAGGGGAGGCTGTTAGCACATACACAAACAAACCACAGTCACAGAAACAATCTCAAATGTCACACTGTGTGTGTGTGTGTGTGTGTGTGTGAGAGCGTGTATGTGTGTGCGAGCGTGAGTGTGTGTGTGTGCATGTGTAAAGACTATGCTCACAGGTCGAAGACAAGGTAATGGAAGCCTTCCTCTGAAATGCTGTCATGGAGTCTCACTGTGCACGAGAGAGAGAGATTAAAACAAATTAAAGTAATGGTTGCCATGTTATGCTGACTGAATCACCAGTTCCCACAACATCAGCAACAGCATCTTCATAAGGCATTGCCAAACTGTATTTTGGTAATCTAACCTCATCTTTACTATAATTTACAATATGTACAAGTATATGGACTGGATAGTGGATACTATAAATGATTAATGGTGTTAAATTGTGCGACTTTAGCCAGCAGCTCATAACTAACATCCCCCTCCCACCCACCCCCAAAAATGCTCACATATGCACAGCAAGGCCACAAGCTAGAAACTGCTTCTACATAGGGTGCCATGGATTACACACCGATTGATAGCTAGTGTCTTAGGCTACTGTCAGTCATATAATTCTCAGGGTTATGTTGAAATTACAGTGTAACTGCACCCCAGCTCTGATCCTGAGTGGGGGGATGGGAAGGGCTGGGAGGGGGGGGACCCATTAACATTAGAATTTGATGACGAGTGCACCGTTGAAAACCAGCCAGGTCCTGTGGTGATTTTTAACAGATGTGATGGGTAGAGTCAACCTAAAATGCTAATTTTTAAAGAAACTGGGATTTTTTCCCCCAATATTAACACCAGGATTGATGTTAGGGTGCAGTTACGCTTTAATATCAGTGGTGTGGTAATATGAACTAGAATGGCCCTTGCAACACAAAATAAAAGCAAACTCTCCCTCCCTCCCTCCATTTTGCCCCTATGCGCTCTCCCCATCTGTTTGTTTATCTCATGGCCTCTTTTGTCCGAGGTTTCAATGAGACCAGTGCCAAAATGTGTCAAAATGTGGAGAGAATAGAACGTGAGAGAGATATTAACAGAAGGTAGAATAAAAGTGGGGATTGTCAAGGAGGAGAGGAAACTAGGCCAAAAAGGAGTGCAATGGGGGGGGGGGGGGGAGGGAGTATGTTCCACCTGCCTTTCCATCCCATCTTCCATTCCAGGCTCCAGGCAACCACTATAACGGGGACCATTAATGTGGGGCCACTAGACTAAAACGAATTAAAATAATACACTTGTTTTCCCCCTGCATTTTTTTTATTTGGCATCAGAGCAATTGGTGTTTTTAATCAGGAAGAGTTTGATATTTAAGACATTTCATGTTAGAGATTCCCACATGTATAAACTCACCAATGTTGGGGTGTTTTAGGAGGCGGCAGATCCGGGCCTCTCTCTCAAGCTTCTGGTGGTCTGAGGAGACAAAAAAAGAAACAGATTATTATTATTATGATGTATATGACATGTTTGAACAAAATGACATTTAAGCAGGCCAAATCTGACACATTTCACAGAAGTTGTGTTGTGTTATGTCTGAGCCTGGCTTCGCTTGACTATCCTTCTGCCACCCTGGAACCACCAATTAGCGACCAGGCAAGGTTATGACGTTCAAGTCATGTGTATGTTTTGAAATGGTATGTTTTTGAAAAAGCAACAAACAGTTGTACCAACTAGGGTTGGCGCCAATAGCCAATGCCATCGTCCATCGGCAATGGCTGACAGACATCACGATGTTGAGCAGGCATCGCGATTCAAAAAAAGTTGCAAAGCAGTGCTCCGACTAAGTTATATATATCTACTGAAACTTTGTGTGCAATGCATCACACGTCTGTCTGCACATGGTAGAACACTGCGTTTGTCCATTTAGTAGACTCTAGGCCCAGACGCACAAGCACCATCGTCATCTATCCATCTTTAGTGCTAATAACATGAGCACAAATCCTGCACACCACTCCAGAAGTGGCTGTCCTCTTCAGGTATTAACCCAAAATGCTGCCAGATGGATGAAGTGGTACCTTTTCACCGACTACATTGGTCGATGACGTTATTACAAATTACGCATTCACCTATACGCATCGGCTATACAAAGGAAAGTAAGGACAGATCGGGTGCGTGGGGGAGGATGGCCTCAATGTGCATAGGAATAGTAGTAATTAATACATTTATTATATTATTAGAACTAGCATTATTAATATAGTTAACTAATTATTTAAACCATTTAAGGAAAGTGTATTAAAAGAAATGTATAGTCCCCCCACCACCACCATCATCCATCCCCCGTCTGATGACAATTTGGTAGGCACCTGCCAACCCTAGTACCAACAACAAATGATTAAAGGCTAATCCAATAGTTTCAAAATAAACCTGAGGTCTATGCCCATTAGAATGAACCTAGTCACCAATGGAGCCTGTCCAGACACTTTTCATGTAGTGAATTTTGGGTTTGGTTGTATTTAATTCTGTGCGACATATACAGATATACAGTATTGTATGTCTGGTTAACATTAGGGATGGGCACGAGTACTCATCTGTGATATCAATGCTCGATTATACTTTTTCATGATCGATGATGACAATGCCAAAAAAAATTTCATTAAATTAATCTCTCAATTTAAAATTAAATAGGCTACGTAACATTTTACTGCAATAGTCTAGCAGGTAGTCCGGAACCAAACAACTCAACATCATCCATCATCAAGGTTTGATTTATGCAGTCTGACCAAACAGAAAGCCAATTTGTTCCTATCCATGGTCCCTATCTGCCATTTTGTCAAACAATACTTCCCGCCTGTCATCCAATCAATATCTCAGTTAAACTTTCAGTTGAATCCTAACTTTATGAAAATTCAGTACTTACCATTTTCTGAAACCGGGAAAACTGTAGCCTATCCGATGGATTATTTGGATAAACTGAGAGATCACAGACGTACATCCAAACACATGACGTGTGTTTTAAGGTAATACATGTACTGGCACCTTTCTCTTTTTTTTCTCTCTCACTTCCTCTTGTTCTGCATTCTGCTTCCGTATTAATGCCCCGGCTGCGTGGGCACTATATGTTTTTCTATTATTTCTGTTGATACTTCGTGGAGGTTATGACCCAGCAATATACTTGCGAGCCCCCCCGAATACAAGTACTCGAGTACTCGTTTTCTCTGTCGGGTACTCGAGAGGTCAAAATGACCAAAATGCACATCCCTAGTTAACATTTTTCCAGGAGTGCATGCTGAGCCTCGATGCATATTAGTAGTGTACATCAAACCATTAACTTACATTCCATCACTGTTACTGTATGCATTCAGGTCATGCACTATGGATGAGGTGACCAGCAATGGACAGGCTGTTTGGATCTCTCCAGACCAATGTCCTGAGAACGCATGCTACAGTACATGAATAGAATAGTAGCACAATGCATTAGAAACCGGTAGGTAGCCGTTTTCCAAAAACAGCGAAAGATATTTTCCTACTTCATCCATGCCAATAGTGAGTCTTTTCATGTTAAACAAAAGCTTTTATTGATTTAAAGGAGGCTATAAATGTGAAGGCTTAACAAAAGTTCAATATTGCCTTAGGTTTGTTAGGTTAGCTTAGCTTCAAAAGTATGGTTATCTATACACCTAACTGAGAAGTTGACAGAAAACCCCAGTAGGATCAAGGAAAAGGTTAGGGACCATCTAAACATCCATCCCCCACAACACACATCCTCCCCCCATCACTGCTAGCAACAGCTGAGGTCAGAGGTCACCCAAGGTTAGCTCAACACTAATTTTACCTCAGTGTGTGTATGTGTGTGTTTATGGTAGTTAGCTTATCACAGTACTGCAGCCACAAAGTGTTTGAGGCTCATCATTGGCAATCTTTTTGAATTTCACAAAGTTCTGCAGAACAAACATGCCTAACAAAGCCACTCGTCTCCACAAAAGACAACATCTACAGAGCACACAGCTGATATGGAGAATTTATGTAGTTTTTTTTTAATCATCAGGCAACAAGTGCAACATGCCCAGCGATAGGACCCCTTTGTAAAATTCTCAAGATACGAATAGACTCTCCCTCCCATTCGTTGGGCTGCATCCTCCCACAATTTCCCCCATTTGCAATTTGCCGTTACAGCTTCGTCCCACCACTGCACGAGTCCTACAGGTGCGGTTGTGCTCCCTCTTGTCTAAACCACTTGTGCACCCCTCACCTGCACTGATCACACTGTCTCTTTCCCAACCAGGTATAGATTTCTCTCATCTGAGAGAGAGAGATGCACAAAGACAGATGGAGAGACATCCACCTTCTTCTAATTACATGAGTGACGCAGAACAGAGAGAGAGACAGAAAGAGAGGAGGATTACATGGAACGTCCATTTGCTAGAAGAGGATCACAGCTCCCCTGTGTCTGTGCGTGTGGGTAACTGTCTGCCATGGTGCAGTGTCACTGCAGCACTCACTAATTCATTCAATCTCCTTATTTGTTGGTGTGTGCGTGTGTGTGCGGGGTAGTAGAAGATAGGAAAAAGAGAGCTGCCGGGTAATTACTGGCACTTCCCGCTGGTCTCTAATTGGCCATCTGCTTTGCCAGGGGGCGGGGCCTACAGCCATCTTACATCAGCACAGGAAGGTGGATCGGCCTCAACGCACACACAAATAGAGAGGGACCTAGTGCCCCAGCTTGACTAAAGACCTAATATAATGTGTTTCAAACAAGTTTACATCTAAGACAATTGTGCAATAAATATAATAGGGGCATACATTTCCATAAGGCACCACTGGATATAATTTAGTTAGGCATTCGTGCGTGTATATATTTGTGTCACTGACAAAACAACAATGCCCCCCCCAAACCCCACCCCTACAGATGCTCTAGGGCAGGGCTAGCCTCAAGCTAAACCTAAACACTACCCATCATCTCTCTTTAGATTACTGCAGTGTTTACTGGAGCTTTGAGAGACTTACCCACGTTAGGTCACATTGGCCCTGGTCGGGGTATAATGAAATAAATAAATAATAAATAAATAAATAAAACACAAATTCTAACGGCGTACTGCCTGCTCATGCACCAGTTGCCTGGGTGACCGTGTGTGCATGTGCAGTGCGTGGACACCGGGGGCCCTCCCAAAATTCTTCCTTTCAGTGCAAAACAAATCTCACTCTGCGCAACCAATACAGTTAAAACTCTCCTCCCCTGGACTGCTTTCTTCTCAGCAAGCGCGCGCACGCATGCGCACGCACACACACACACACACGCACATGCACACACACGCACACACACACGCACACACGCACGCAAACGCCTACATTGTAGTCCCTGCGTCTGTGAGAGCCAAGGGATTCTGCTGAGCTTACTTTTTCTTGCTGGGATATTAATACCAGGAGCTGCCCTGTGTGGCCACTTGACAGTGGGACTGCAACAATAACGGCACACACACCCACACACAACGTGCATATCCCAAACTGCACCCCCTCTCATTCTTGTGCACAGAGAGGTTGACGTGCGCACACAAATACCAACAGACATGGATGACAACAGGCAAATGGGGAGGCGCCTATGGAATCCTCGGGGTCTTGGTCCCTGACGAGATACATTTGTCATAAATGGATTACCCTCAATACAGACCAATCCCACTTCACACCAAGATGAAGTGGTGTTACAGGAGACTGTGGGTCGGTGGAAGAGCAGAGGAGGAGGAGACGAAACCCAGCAGAGAGGCTTGCTCGGCTAGAGCCACAGATGAAACAATGAAACGACGCACAGACCCGAGAGTGGCTGCCACGACCACATGGCATCGGCATTTATGAATACGTGACACATCTCCTATGGATCATCAGCATCAATTTGCATGTAAAGAACAAAGTCCCACAAAGTAATGACACTGTGTAGCTAGCCAGACATTGAATGCTGAGGCAAAAGTCAATTGCATAACACACATACACTTAGCCTACTGCCGGTACAGAATAAACACAAGATTCTTCCTTTCAAACCCTTTCTAGAAAAACACTACCCCCCAAGTCTATTCACCGAATGTGTACCTTCATGTAAACGTCATTTTAGCCCCACCTGTGTGTAACCGGGGTGAATCCAGCTCCCCATGCGGAGAATGGACGCTCTACACGGCACGTTAATATCCGATGGGCTCTGGCGTATATCTCCATTTGAGGTGTCGGAGAGTGAGGCGCTCTGCACTAACTAGCAGACTGCTGTTACATGTGCTTCCAATTAAACTTTTTCCTCACATATATGGGTAACAATTCATGTGTAGAGGGGGAGTGCGGTGGAGCATAATTACATTAAAGAGAAATAATGAACGCTTATTCAATGCAGCGTTTATGAGTTTTGTTAAACCTGACAAGAAGTCCCCTGCTGACATGACAATATTAGAGAGGACCCACGCCATTTCGGCTCAAGCTACAGCACCAATGTGAAGTGTGTGAGCTACTTTGCATTACCTCTCGCAGACAGTTTCTTAGTGTTGATGATTTTTGCGGCATATTCCTGTCCGGAGGACTTCTTCACACATCTACGCACCACTGAAAAAGCTCCCCTGAGGTGGACAAATCAACAAAGACAAAGAATTATAAAGATTTTGCGTACATGCTGCCTCTGTAACATTTGAAATTGTAGCAGTGAGTGACGGGATGTTATGTCAAAAACCTTGCCGTGTCCCTCAATGTGTCTCCTCCTCTCTCACTCACACACATAAATCACATACTAAATGCCACACACATGAATGACAATGTCATTATATGCACCATTACTATGCCACAGTCAGTGCACATGGTCTTATTGGTCTATGCATTTCACTAGACACAATATCCATAACTCAATAAGGTTCTAACTGTATAAGTGCCAATTCCGAAGCAGCTACATTAGAAATTAGATTGTCAAGACGTTTTGCTGCTTTCTGATAAACACTCATTGTAATCCCCATTTCGTCCTCGCAAGTAAATTATGTTTGCAAAAGACATCCTTGGCTATAGTGCATCACACACAGACAATTGTGCTTTTAATACAAATTAATTAATCTTAACAGCATTCACACTTTTAAATGCTCAAATATATTCATTTCAGGCTGGAAATGGGTAAAACATAAGATATGGGTATCATATTGCTGAGCCATTTTACTGTGACTATGCTCTATCACAGCCTCCGCAAATTATATGACCCACATCTGCACATTTATTTTAATAGAATATCACCTTAACTGCTAACCCTGCTTTCGGTAAATCTGGAGGAGAATGTGAGACTACGTGACAATGACGAGGCTGTGGCTCGTTGGTTTTATTTATTTTTTATTGCCGTTGTCATTATTCAGAGAAAACACGTCACTGCCTCTTCCACGTTAAACCAAACACAAAGTCGCCTTTTTTATTTGCGCTCCGCCCCAATACTACATTAAAACCTGACGGTAACTGTCTTACAACTGTACATTTATTGATAATTACCGGGCCATCGGCTGTGTGCTAGTGATTACGAGGTTTATGATGCAAACATAATTTAATAAAGCTGTGACACATCAAAATATCTATGAAGCTAACATTACTCAACACGGTTACGCAAAATTGCAGCTGCTCGAGAAGCTGTCGGCCTAGTGCTGCCTAAAAAGCCTCCGTTCCCTTGAGCTGTCATACGTGGGGCCAGCGTGCCACGAAATGTCAGAGGGCTATGCTGTAGCTCCACTGCACATAAGCCCCTGACGCATTAGCAGACCGGAGGGACCAGGCAACCGAGACAGCCCGGCCGCCAGAACTACATGCCGCAGCTGTTAACTAACATAAGCATTCAATGCACGGTGTTCAGCACCGTTAGCTAGTAAATGAAACAGCGCCAATCGGCTAATTGTGCTACTTTATCAATATATTACGGCAGCGCAGTGAGTAGTACGCTAGCTGGTGCGCTGCTGGCGTCTGGCGTTACTGCAGGAGCAGCAGCTAGCTGATAGCAACCTCGACTATGGCGTTTAGGCTAGCCTGCAGTATGACAAGCAAGTCTTATTAGGCAACGGTCTATTGTTAAACAACCAGAGACAATACGATGAAACAGGACTAACCATAGTAGCTAGCTATTTGCTCAGCTAACGTCAGCTAGGTGGCTAACCAGACATAAGGTTTATGGGGAACGAGGTTGCGGGGGTGGGGTGTCGTACTGAAAATGATCCCTATGCAGAAAATACTCCTGTGCATACATCACGGTTAGCATTTTTACCAAATTTTGCAGAAGCAATGCTTCACTTCAACGGGGAAATGGTTATTACTTTGATAATCGCCTGTAATAGACTAAATAATATACTAATTACGTTAAATCAAGGCAGACTGTGCAAATAAGGCACTGAAATACAATTTGAGACTGTATTATAGGCGTATACACCTATATACTCAAGCTGACAGTGTTGCTAAGGGTTCACATTGTTGGCAAAGGAACAATTATGGCAAAGGGTACAAATTCGGTACGAAAGGTGGACACAACGCGATGCAATACGACAGCTGCTTACTTTCCGAGCTCTTCGTAGAGTTGGTATTCGTCAGTAAACCTGGTGGAAGTCACGATAGTGGCCATTGTGAAGACGTTAGAGGGGAGCTCCGCTCTGGTACGACAGCGACTGGCTCTCGTACAGGGTCCGGGGGAGGGTAGCCTCCGACACTGGAGTACCTTTCTGACAGGAAAAGCTGAAGAGGAGAGAGGAACGCAGAGACGGGAAGGGAGGGGTTGGAGAGAAGAGGAGGAGTGGTTGATGTGGGTAGAAGGTAATCCTCGCGAGAATATGCTCTTGCAGCGTCAACCAAAGCTGAGTTCTCAGAGAATATGGGAGGTGGTGCTTTATTCATTGGGTTACCGTTTGAGAAATATAAATAAACGTTCTACTTCAAGTTGCATTGTGATGGCATATTTCTGTGAGAAGACACTATTTCTATATATTAAACAGCGTTGCCTTATTTAACTCATTATGACATTAAAATAATGCTGCTCTTGATAGGCCTTATATCTGCAGCATCCACACCTTGCCAAATTATCTGTAGCCAATTGTCTACAGGGCAATTGTTTTTTCTCCCTTTTATATTTTACTGAGCAAATGTATCTATGCAAATGTTTTGCCTGGCAGCGATGACATGATGTCCCACGCAGAGCTGTTACTGTATTTCATTCCAGCCAACACGCTGCATTAACTCCACAATCATTTTCTTTTCATGAGGTGACACATTACAGACTGACACACCTTGTAGTGAACATACTGTAAATGAAGTGTCTACGATATTGCCCAATGATACAATTGGTGGGATCTGCTAGTAGTACTAGTGTCACATCACATGACTGTCGTCTAATCGCAAGGGATTAACTGACCCAATCAGACCATTTTAAGAGGGTTAACAACAGCACAGTTGGCTTCCATACTAATGGAGGAGCTCCTAAATCCAACTCCTAGCCTTAAAATGTACTTCCGAAGCCAGCGTCAATGCCAGTGCAACAAATCAATTTCTTTCAAAATGGGGGAAGCATTGTGAAAGAAGTGTCAGCTATTGTTCAGGTCAGGTTCAGACCGAATGGTCACAGGGTCTACAGAAACACACACGCACACACACACACACACACGCACCCACACACACTCTCACCACGTACAGACGAAAATAACCAATCGAGCAATACTGATCAATGCCTGCAAACATTGATCACATTCGCTGATGAATACTGATGTGTGTGTATGTGTGTGTGTGCGTGTGCGTGCGTGCGTGCGCCAGGGGGAGCAGGGTAATGTGACTGACGTATCAAGTTTCCAGCAGAGAGCTTCCACCTATGTTTTTTCCACAGCGCAGGATTCGGAGCTTGGTGGCGCTAGAAGATGATGTCACGGACATGCAGTGCTCCGCTAAATGTTTAATGTGGCATTAGTAGGCAGCCATCAGAGGACAGACGTGTTGTGGGGGGAGGATAAAACGTGGCGTTACTGTGAGAGTGAGTGTGTGTGTGTGTTTGTGCGTGTGTGTGTGTGTGTGTGTGTGTGTGTGTTAATCTGCCTGCTCAGCACTCTGCCTCAGAGGTTGAACAACAAACAACACATATACATGTTCAGAGAGAGAGAGAGAGAGAGAGAGAGAGAGAGAGAGAGAGAGAGAGAGAGAGAGAGAGAGAGAGAGAGGCCCTCTCTGAGCGCCTGCATCACAGCGTGGGATCAGAAACTTGGAACTACGGAAGATTGCGATATGGCAAAAGCACATATAGGCCGGTGTGGCCGTGTTTATTGCGTTGTGTGAACTGGCAGACAAATGTGCCGTGGAAACGTAGGCTCCTAACCCCAATGTGACCTTCCTTTCCTACCAGCGAGCCCTCCTCCGCCTTCTCCTCAGCCTCCACAACAGTTATATAATGAAGAACTTCACTGTCTTACCCACTTGATGAGAGGAGCAGAGAGGGTACCAGTGCGGTATGTGCTACGGTGCATGTGGATATGTTCCAATCAGTAAATAGTACTACTGTGAGAACTGTCATCTTAGTTTTAAGATACCCTCTATTAATTATATACATCAGATCAGATAAGGACCATTACATGAGGAACATTACAGTGAGCGTGTGTGTGCATGTGTGCGCGTGCGTGCGTGTGTGTGCGCATGTGTGTGTGTCAATGTGACACTGTCACATTGACACGTCTTGCCCTCGGCTGTGCTGTGTCACTGCCAGTCTTATTCAGGAGGCACACAGTATGACCGCTATAGCTGACCATGACATGAACGAGACTCGCTTTTTCAGCTAGCTTTCCCTTAATAACTGAACAGAGAAGATACTAATGTCACTACTATTTACTATTAATATGTGTGTGTGTATATATATATAGTTATACTGTATATATATATATATATATACTTTTATATTAGCTCTTTCATTGTATAACAATCTGTTTTTAGCTAGCATATGATCTATATATTATGATATTATGGGTTCTTGGAATGCAACTTCAGGTAAAGGTTCAAATTATCTAGCTCTAATGACAGTCGAGGTCACTGTTATAGAGTGCTTTTATTTCTGACAACTGGCATATGGCCATTTCCGCTACTATTGACGAATGTACTTTTTGTAAGTTGCTGTTGATAAAAATATACATACAGTAATAGTTTTTTTTTATGTAATAGTAATAACCTAATAATCAATGGCACTTTTACCAGGTATGATGATAACCTAACACGTTTACATTACATGGTTTAGCTATTTGCTGACATTACAGTTGTGGTGAACAGTCGAAACAGACTAAACATTGGCATGAGGCTGTAGCAAACAATGCAGCACCACTATATCAAATTAAATCACTGTGCGCAACATCACAGACTATGTCTCATTGGGCATTGCAGGCTCTTCAAACGAATTACCCACAACCCAGCCGACTCAACAGAATGATAAATTGTGGGAAGGTGGCAAGCTTAATAGAAAAAAAGGTACAGCAAATGGAAGGAAGTCATGTATGTTGGCATGAATATATGCATATCTGTAGCACACAGTTTTAATAGAAAATCTGTACTAAATCAGATGGGGCAGGAAATATTTTTTTAAGATGTCTTCAATTGTTGTTGAATGTTCAATGTTCAATGTTGAAACATTGAATTGTGCTTCACTGCATGCTGGCTTTCCACCAAACAGTGATGTCAAAGCAAACCAAGTTGGATGAGAGCTTCGACATAAAAGGGCCAACCTAACTTCACATTTGAAAATGGATCTCAAACAGTCCTATAGGACTGGGAAAGTGTCAAATGTAGTTTGGAGATAGAGAATTGGGAAAGTCTTCATAAAATCTTAAATCTAGATTTGGGTCTGACAAGAATGCCTCTATATGGGGCACTGCTCAGGTGAATAGAGGATTAGAAATTGGTTAAAATGCCACACAGTTTTGGCATAAATAAATGGCAAAATTATCTGAGGCCTATTGGTGAGAACTGTGGAAATTGTAGAAAAAGAATGAAATAAAGATAACTTTAATATAGACATTTTAATTAAAACCAGGTATGTGTGTTAGTACAGTTGCAAATTGAAACACTATTGTTTAGTAGTGCTAAAAATATATTGCTGACTCCTGCAGCTATAGCCTACATGTACAACTATACAACATAGTAACATTAAGAGTTCCCCCGGTTGTCACTAACATTTGGTATGGGGTTCTAATGTGATTTTATTTCATTGATGCTATAATAATGGTATAAACACAGTAATTGTCTACCTTTGATATCTGGCCATGCCTTGATGTGCTTGTTCTTAAAATCTCTAAATTCAAGACAGATTGCCAGATAGTTCTGCTATATGGACCGCTATCTTAATACATGACATGTTCATTTGACTGAAGATTTGTTTGTGTCTATAATAGTCAAACAGTCCTTCATTTGTTGTAATACATGAATCCACCGTCATGAGTAATACGACGGTGGTAGTGAATAAGCCATTTGTTACATCATCAGAGTGCATAGGGCCAAGAGCTGAGTCATAACAGTAATGGCAACAGACTGTTTTGGAAAAATATATCTGACTGGAGAAAGTGAACAAGAAAAGCTTTCTCCACTCACAATTACTGCCGTGATGCCCTTGAGCAAAGTACTTACCGATAACTGCTGCTCTGCATCCAACAGATGAGTGTTGTTAGGCAGCTCCCTCCCTGGTGGGAGCGACTAGAGGATGTGTGCAGTGCTGCTGACAGAAAAGCCAATGTGCAACAAGCCTCCCCAGACCAATGAATTAGGCTATTTCACCATGTTTGAATGCTCCTAAATCCAATTTACAGCTCTTATCGGATTTCACTTTAATTTGAAGCCATGATTAAGCTTGTACATGGAGTTGTGTATTGGATTATCTAATTTGTTCTTAATCAATGTCTCTCTTAAAAAAAAAAATCGCATAAGACTTTCTTGGTATAATACATTTACTGAATATTCTATTGTCTACAATTTAACCGACATTGAATACAAATGTTTTTTTCCACCGTATTCTGCATTTTTTTATTTAGCGCTGAAAGCTTTGACATACCACCACCTGGAATGTGCCTCCACCTGCCGGTAATCTGGTGCAATTACAGAATAAACAAAACAGGACACACCAGTGCCTCTGCTTTTAGTGGGAGTCCCTTTTCCTTCTATGTGCTTAATCAAGCTGTTATGATTTATTTTCTACAATGAAAAGCACTTTGATCTGCAAAATGTATGAAATGTTATATAAATAAAGTTTATTATTATTATTATTATTATTATTATTATCATCATCATCATCATCATCATCATATTTATTATTATTATTATTATTATTATTATTGTTATTATTATAATTATGATATGCTGTTGACTGTGACACACCTATCATAGGCCTACACGGGGCCGGAGACAGTTTATAAAGCACATAAAAATGATGACAAAATCGATAGCGATGTGGATTATGATTATGACACATAACCCATTTCAGGATGACGATATAGTAAAGTTCAAGTTGCCTTTCTCCCAGAAGATGATAATGTCAATCTCTTTTCCATGTCTATCCAGGGACATTTACCACTTGTTCATACATGCCGTGAATAATGCCTGCATAGTACAATAACCTGGACAGTCCAGCAGAGGGCGGTAGATAATGCAACACTCGTGCATACTTCAGACAATTAAACAATTAAATAATTACATAATTTCAAAATGTCATCACATTGGGTACACATGCATTTTTGAATTACATGATTTCAAATAGCCTATGTAGAATATACAGAAAATGGACAATTCTTCTCTGCGGAGAGGTTGGTCCTGCTCATTTTGTCCTAGCTCAGGAAATTCTGCTAAAATGGGTGTAATCTAACACAGGGTGGAATCTACACACTATAACAAATAATAAGAAAAATAAAACTATTCCAATAACAAAATAATAGGACCTTCTCTAAACAATCACCAACATTGAAATATGTTGGCTAATAGAGTACGGTTGGGCAGATGAATGATACCATGAACCCGGTGCACCCTGCCACACACTATAATTGTTTGCCCAGTGTGCAAAATATAGCCTGTTATGCCCGATCGTATGTACACGGACGCAGCATCCATGAACAGCAGCTGGGTGAGATGGGGCCCCAGAGGGCCGCATTCCAGTCTGGGGCCGCCAAATAACTACAACAGCCTCTGATGCGGAGGACCGATGCTGAGGACATATTGTGTGACGACGATGACCCAAAGATCAGGCTGATGACCCAAGGAAGCAGGAATAAAGGAGAGACAACACTGCTGCATATTCCCTGCCATACCCATGTGAGCAGATGAGAAATGTCTAGTTTATTGTTGCCTTATTCCTTCTGCTATGTATGTAAATCGCATAAACATGGCTCAACAGTGTAAAATATCCACAAAATACTCAGAACTTATTTTTAGTATGGTCAGTCACAGCATGCTACAATAAAAGGTAGTCCAAAACATTTTTACATATTTGTAAAATGTATAGTCTATAATTATGTTTAGAAGTACAATTTATTTTAATTCTTCTCAGTAAAAGGTTTGCAAATGACAGAAATAGCCATTTACTAGTATCATATCTGTAAGTAATATTACGTAACCAATATATTTATTACTAAATCATTATTAATAATTGTAATATTTTAATTATTATCATGATACATTTTTACATTTGAGCCCCTGCCCTGCAAACTCTGAATTTGCCTGCCAGTTAATACAAAAGTTTAAATATCGTTGTGTCCATTTATTCTCAGAGCCTCTTTTTGTCTTTATGGATCTTGACTGTATATGGTGACTAATGAAACACATCTAAACCACAGCCTTCCTGTTATGTCACAGTTTCCGCATAACAACTTATAGAATATTTTGTTAGCAGCACATTTAGTTACATTAGCATTATGAAAGCTGTGCTCATATACAGTACATAACTGTATGATTGTGAATATATTTAGGCCTATTTAAGGTTTCTTGTACATTTATTCAGAGCTTCCCACTGGGGATATAGTAGTGCCCATTGCTTAACAAAAGGAAAGACTAACACGCATGGTCATGAGATGGAGGATTCAAGAGAGGTCCCAGTGAAACAGGAAAATGATGCTTCTGATAAAGTTGATAAAGGTAAGGATTTTCACACATATTTCAATTATTGGTTTTGTATAAATAATCAAAAGTTGTGGCTTTCTTTTTCAAGTGTGGCCTACATATGTTGCTTTCAGATTAGATTTCGATTATGCCTCTTCAACTGTGTTGTTTATGAAGATCATTTATGCTCTTATGCTTTACTTGTGAGCCAATGGGTACGCTATACAAAAGAAAGCTAATATTTTGGAGATAAAAAAAACTGAAAACTACATTTCTGGTATAGAACCGGTGCCTGCTATTGCAGCAGCCATCCACCCGGGACAACTTCACTGTTCAGTCCAAAATGGAGGCACAGTTGTGGCTCCTAATATCAGTGGCTGCAATATAGGTGGCCCGGTCCACCTAAACATCTGTATCAACTCCACAGGTACAGGTAAAAATAATCTTTGATCTTTGAATCTTCTGATTCATTTATAGGGCTATATTAAGATCATTTCTTGTCTTCATTCCCACTCTTTAATCTTGTTCTTGTTATGTAGAGTCTAGTCTTCAGTCACAAGCCTCTTTTGATGACGTGACTGGCTCACCTGCTCTGCCTTCTGACAACAGTGAGTTATCAATACTTTTGGGCCTGTTGATAATTTTGGTAGAATAATGATGTTTCTGAATACAAACTAACTAATAAAATCAACTATTTTCATATGCCTTCTTTTAGGGGAGCAGTTAGAACATTGTCAACAGGAACTGAAAACTGCTCTGAAAGGCAGATTTAGCTATTTGTGTGAAGGTCTGGCAACAGATGGGAACAAAATACTCCTGAATAAGATTTACACAGACCTCTATATTACTGAGGGAGGAAGTGGAACTGTCAATGATGAGCATGAAATAAGACAGCTTGAGACGGCATACAGAATAAATGGGACAAAAGAGAGACCAATCAAATGCAACCACATCTTCGACAATGGGCCTGAACGAGAACACTCTGTCAGGACTGCAATCACAAGGGGAGTTGCTGGGATTGGTAAGACTGTAGCTGCCAATAAGTTCACTTTAGACTGGGCTGAGGAAAGGGCAAATAATGACCTCCAATTTGTATTTCTCCTTTCTTTCCGAGAGCTGAATTTGATTGGTAAGAAAGTCCTTAGTCTGTTGGAACTTCTGCTTCTTATTTTCCCTCAGATAAAAGGGTTGGGAGTGTTAACATTTGACAAGTGCAAAATGCTGTTTATCCTGGATGGCCTAGACGAGAGCCGTCTGACCCTTGACTTTCATAACTGTGAAATCGTGTCGGACGTTACAGAATCAACCACAATAGGCGGGCTCCTGACAAATCTCATCAGGGGAAACTTGCTTCCACGCGCCCTTGTTTGGGTAACGTCCCGACCAGCAGCAACAGCTCAGATCCCCCCCGAATGCATTGACCTGGTGACAGAGGTGCGGGGCTTCAATGATGCACAGAAGGAGGAATATTTCAGGAAGAAGATTGGCGATGAGAATCTGGCCAATGGATTTATCACATACTTGAGATCGTCAAGGATGCTTCACATTATGTGCCACATACCGATCTTCTGCTGGATAGCCACCACTGTCTTTGAGAGGTTGGGGTCAACCGCTTATAAGGACATGCCAAAAACGCTTACTCAAATGTACATTAGCTTCTTAGCTTTGCAAGAGGAGAGCATGAACCGTAGGGAAGGAAGGAGAGCGTCGAATGCTGACTTGACAAGAACCAATATCCTCTCGTTGGGCAGCTTGGCATTTAAAGAGCTGGAGAGGGGCCATCTAATCTTCTACGAGAGAGACCTGGCATTGAATGGTATTGATGTGACGCAAACGTCTCTGTTCTCAGGAGTCTACACACAGATCTTCAACGAGGACCTGACACTGTGCAAGGACACGGTGTTCAGTTTTGTGCATCTAAGCATTCAGGAGTTCTTCGCTGCATTGTTTGTGTTTCTCAAATTCCACAACGACAACGTCAATGTGTTGGTCAAGAAGTCGTCTAGTTCAAGTTATTTGCCACACAGAGAGCCGTCAGAACTCATTCTCTACAAAGCAGCAGTGGACAAGGCTTTGCAGTGCAAGAATGGACATTTCGACATCTTTCTACGCTTTCTCATGGGTTTATTAATGGAATCCAATCAGAAACTTCTGGGTGCTCTGATGGCCAAGAAAAAGAAGAAGAGCAATATTAGGACAGAGGTTATCAGACATATCAAGCAGAGGATCAGGGACAGCTCATCACCAGATAGGTGTATTAATCTGTTTCACTGTTTGAATGAGCTAAATGACTGCTCTCTGGTGGAAGAAATTCAGAGCTACGTGACTGCAGGGAGTCTTTCACAAGCCAATCTATTGTCAACACAGTGGGCCACTGTTGCCTTCGTATTACTGACCTCAGAGGTAAAGCTGGATGTGTTTCAGCTGAGCCAGTACAGCAGATCTGAGGAGGTCTTCCTGAGGCTACTGCCTGTTGTCAGAGAAGCCCAAATAGCCCAGTGGGTAACATGCTACCTCATTGTAATTATAGCCACAGTATTAAATAAATGAAAGCTTAATTTGCAGTTGAAAAGGTGTGTTTTTTCACGTGACAACACACGTTTAAATCAAACTGTAGTGACATTTGACACTTTCTTTGTCTTCTTGTTGCAGTCTAAATGGATGTAATCTCACAGAAAACTGTTGCAAAGCCCTGGCAACTGGTGTCAGTTCATCCCAAATTAGAGAGTTGGACCTTAGTGACAATAACCTGACAGATTCAGGGGCAATACTGCTCTCTGCTGGACTGACAAATTGCAGGCTGGAAACATTGAGGTCAGTATTCACTGCATTGCGAATATTTCTAATAATGCCGTATATTGCATTCACCAAGGTTATTTTAAGAAAGATAATGTCAGGAAGGTAGTACTTTCACTTCTCCGTCTTCTAGAAACATTTAAATGTAGTTTATATATAAAAAAATGTTTTGTATTTAATGTAATATGATGGTCAGATTGCAGAACATTGAAATACTGTATATTCCTGTTCATCTAGGCTGAAGAAATGCAACTTAACAAAGCAGAGCTGCAGTGATCTGGCTTCAGTGGTCAGTTCAAGATTCTCTCAGATGAAAATGTTGGACTTGACTGACAATGATCTGGAGGATGACGGAGTGAAAATGCTTTCTGATGGACTGGGCAGTCCTCACTGTAAACTGGAAATCCTTGCGTAAGAAACCTGAATCAATTACAGTTCTAGTACTGTAGAGTAGAGCTGAATATATACTTCTGGGTCCCTCAATACTTTCAACAGCTTGAGTGTGCGATTCAGTGAATACTATGGCTACTCTCTTTCAAATGAATACACAATATTAGGAAGGTGTACCTCATTTTGAGTACACTCTTTAATATGATCTACTCTTTTCTGCAGTTTGTCTCTTTGTAGAATTGGAGAACAAGGATGTATTTTCCTGGTAACTGCTCTGAATTCCAGGTTCTCCCATCTGAGAGAGCTAGATTTGAGCTACAACCACCCAGGAGATCCTGGTCTGTGGCTTCTCTGTGACCTGCGAGATAACCCACATTGTGTTCTGGAAAAGCTCAGGTAGCTGTGCTCACAATAATTCTGCACCAAATTACTAAAATAGTTATAATTTGATTACTAAGTCTTACTGAATGACAATAGGCCTAGAGTAAAACAGATTCTTAATACTGTGCATCTCCTATTTTGTTTTCATAGCACAGACCACTGTGACGAAACCAGAATCCAACCGGGTCTGAAGAAATGTGAGACACTACAAATTTATAGATACATTTGTAGTGCAACACAATCTTTCTACTATGTTTACTGACCGTAGCCTTCTGTGTGCTGCAATACTATCAATCTCTCCTCCATACCAGATACCATTGGTCTCACTCTGGACCCCAACACAGCGCACCACAATGTCACTCTGTTGATGGAGAACAAACGGGCAATGAGGTTCTCCAAGCAGTCGTACCCTGACCACCCAGAGAGGTTCAGCTTCTGGACACAGGTGCTGTGCAAAGAGGGCCTGACAGGACCCTGCTACTGGGAGGTGGAGTGGAGCGGAAGGTGTCTTGTAGGACTAGCCTACAGGAGGATGAGCAGGAAAGGAGAGGGTCACGACTGCTGGCTGGGCCGAAACGACTCGTCCTGGGCCTTGAGCTGTCACGACGACGGTTACAAGGCTTGGCACAACGGAGCGAACGCCACCGTAGATGCTCTGGCCACGTCTAATAAAGTAGGGGTTCATCTAGATGTGCATGGTGGGAAGCTTTCCTTCTACAGAGTGTCTTTGGGTACTCTGACCCTCCTACACACCTTCCACGCAGTGTTCACAGAGGCCCTCTACCCGGGATTTAGGCTTGGTTGGGTTGACTCCACCATACACCTGTGTTAGCATGAACAGCATATTCTAGTCAATTTTATTTATATAGCCCTTAATCACATTAGTCTCAAATGGCTTTACAAGCCCATATTTCACATGGAAATAAACTGATCCTCCTCGTATTCTAGGACATGAGACATTTTGATTACAGTAACTGGTGTGTTGTACTGCTGTTGTTAAGTGTTGTATTGGGCTTAGCAGAGACCAAATGGAATCAACGCCATGAGGCCCCATGGACTTGCTGATAAATATGCAGGTCTTTCATTCGTCCAAAGATTATCATGGCCGATGTGAGATTGTATGAGTTCATTCTCATTATTGCGCTTACACAAATAAAACAGGACAATTGGAAGGCCAAGCCCACTGGAGTACAGTACATATCAAGCCATAATCAGGCATTGAATATCTTAAGATGTTGCGCTCCTCAATCAAATTGTCTTTTCGTTTGAACATCAAGTACCACCTCTGGCGGGCGTTGGTCTTGAGACCTTTCATATCTCGAATAAAGTGATTCTTCAGGTGACCGACACAGAAAAGCAGCAGCAATGTCGACAGGCTGAAGGCGCAGTGTGACATTTGGGAGTTTCCACACTCATTTTTATTAGGCTCTGAACACACAGTCAACAGAAAGACAGGAACACAAAGTAAGATTACATTTAGACGGTGCGTCAATCAGACCAGGTGAGTGAAGACAACCAAATGGAACAGAGGGGTGCGCACACAAACAGTTTACACAAAAAAAACAACTAAGAATTCATTCTCATGTGGTGATGTGTGTGTGTGTCTATAGGCTGATCCCTCTGTTCCTCTGTAGAAATTCACAAGGACCGACCCTAAGCTCTCACATTCACACCAAATACACATAGGCATTTTGTCGGTAAATAATAACAGGATTTCAGTTTTAGGCTACATGTATATTATATTTTAAAATTCTGTACAAATTATATAATGTATATTATGTACACACCAAAGATGCCAAAAGACCCGATTATGTCCATCCTCTCATTTTCAATACTCTTTAAACCCGACCCCCTGTGGGCTCAAACAGCTTTTGTGCGCATGTATGTATTGTAAACGGCCATACGCACTATCATTTCATCCTGGGACTCATAACATTAGTGCCACTACATAAAGACAGAAAGATCTAAGCATTCAACTTGAATACTAATGATTCTCATATATTTGTAATTTTTGCAGTGTATTTTTTTTTACTTAAAAATCGTTTGAAGCTCAGATGACAAATTATAGAATAAAAGTCTGGCAACCACTCATGGCTGAAGTCCGTTTTTGCCATCAGTATTCCAATTATGGTAATTACTCCTTTGTAGTTGGTTGATTTAGAATGCTGGGGGTAATTTCACTTTAGGAAACAATGTTACATCTGGAAACAAACATTACACATTTAGGATGGGTTAGTGGAATATTGTGCCCTGGGAGGGTAGGCTCTGAAAGGATGTGGTAAAAAGGGCAGAAAAGACGATAGAAAAATAATTCTAGAGGTGGAAAAGAACAGCATTTATTTAATTTCATATACTGTAGGTCTTAAGTAGTCATATTAAACTCTAAATAGGGTTTCAATCATACAAAAAAGGACAGTTGAGTTTGGTATTTGCACCCAGAACAGCCTTCAGTGCTAGTATTACAGACAGTATACTGACTACATCATTATAAGCCCCCTATCGTTCACTCACACACGTACACACATACACACGCACGCACAACCCTCCAAAAAAAAAAAAAAAAATTTGTTAGCCCCTAGCGTCTTCAGATTTTAGACAGTGGAACCGCATGATCATGTCAACTCACTCACTCTCTCTCGCCAACACACACACAAATACACACCATTCTAAAGTACAGCCATGACAGGACACCTGGCTGGATACATGTCTCTGGCCCTTGGCTCATGTGGAGAGGGTTAGATTATTAGATACAAAATAAAAGAATGCACTTCCAGAAGGCCAGAGTCCTTTAGATAACAAGGGGGAAGGGAAGGGGGCTTGCAGAGTTGGGGTATATCCTAGCTGAGAAGTTGCCGGATCTCCTTGTGCATGTGACACAGGAAGTCCACGTACGACTCTCCGCCGCTGACGCTCTTGTCCTCCACCAGGAAGTGCCGGAAGACCAGTTCGGTCTTGTCTTCCTGCTTCACCACCACTAGCTGGAAGGTGTGGGAAGGGGTTGGAAGAGCAAGGGGCAGGCTTTTAGATGGGTGGAGAGAGAAAAAAAACGAACCGGAACTGACCTTCATGTACCGGGACCTCTGTGCTCTGGGGGGGGGGGGGGAGAGAGAGAGAGAGAGAGAGAGAACTGACCTTCATGTACCGGGACCTCTGTGCTCTGGAGGAGTCCATGATCTCCCGGAGCCTCTGAGAGAAGGGGTTGTCCAGGACAGGCAGACTTGTCTGAAGTGAACACAGTCAGGTGAACAACGCTGATTACGCCGTTACAACGTGTGTCATCATGATGCTAAGCTGGCATCGCCTTCATCAGTGATGTAATGCAGTGGTTCCCAACCATGTTTGTCTCACGTACCCCTTGAGCTGTTACGCCAAGGCGACAGTACCCCCCATGCTCGTGTGTTGATGCTTCTGCTAAACGTGTTCTATTTAAACGCATACACAGTACGTGTTTGCATCTAGATGATTTGATTGTGTGCCGTTTTGACGTGCACGTGAACTTTAGCGTGTAAAAACAATTGACACCCACACTGGAGAATGACAGTAGATGCAGCACTCTTGGATACCTAGCCTACACATTTTACTGTAGCAACCGACATTCACATGATTTTGGAAATCATTCGTAACTCCCCAAACTTTCCACGTACCCCCTGCAAAGTGTTCAAGCACCCCCTAGGGGTATGCGTACCCCTGGTTGGGAACCACTGATGTAATGGAGCTAATGTAACACAGGTATGTGATAAGACCTAGAGATAATGTAACACTGGTATATGATAAGATAATAATAATAATATTAAATGAGAAGTTGCTCTACAGAAGGAAGCAATACAGAATGCCTGAGCCTTAGGCCTGCATTCTATTCCGGTTATATTCTAGTTTCCTTTAGCCTGAAGATTTAGCCAACTTTAGAGAAAATACCGATATATATTGTGTATCGGTATTCAACCTAAATATATTGGGATATTATTTTTGGTCCATATCGCCCAGCCCTAGTGTGATGTCAGTCTCGGCTCAGGACGCTATTACTCCACTATACGTTTACATAGATACATAGTTGTTTGCTGCCATGTTCAAATGTTTTACAATATCGCACGGAGCACCTTTAACGGGTGCGTTTGGTTCGTCTTACCATGTTGGGGTCTATCTGGCTGAAGCTGGTGGTGCCAAACAGGTTGAGCAGCAGCTCCTGCTGGGCGTTGGCCCCCACCCACAGGAAGAGGTGGAGCCCCGTCTCCAGCAGGTAGACGCCACCCTTGGACAAGCGCTCCTCTGAGGCCCTCACCGCCACCGGCAGCGAGTCGCCCAACTTTGTCTGGAGGCGGAAGGAGACGCCGTCATTAATTAAAGAAACGGTGTTCACTTCTTCACAATGTGTGGTTGACGCAGAGTCCTTGTAGGTAAGTCTGACCACTCGGCAGCTATCTTGGTTAACGGTCAGTTATTAGAAGTATCGTATCCAAATGAATGGGAAGAGATCCACAACTGCACTTTTAATGGTCACCGGGACACAGTAAAATCAGCAAGAATACAACAGCCAGTCAGCTGATAAAATGAGAGGCCAAACGTTTTGCAAATTGGCCCCAAAATAAGGTTTTAACCCTCGCGCTGTACTATGCGTCAAAATGACCCGGTGCACTTGCCAGTAGAGGGCAGCAACCACAACACGGACATATGACATTCCGCTGTTTGCTCCCTCTGCTGCTAGTCTGCTGAAATGCCTTAGGACAGCGCAAGGGTTAAAATACTTTTTTTTCTCCCTACAACTTCTACTCCTACTATGAATGTATAACTGTCATCTTTTCAGAATTTTGAAAGTTAATATATTCATTAACTGTAGTCCTTTTAAATATAGTCTCTCTTATAAGGTTCACAGTTCAAGGACTGCTGCTCTAGCATAATACTATATCTGTCCTGAAACCCCAGTAATAATAACAATCAGTGTGACAACTAAGACTTGATTGGTACCTTCAGGCTGTCATGGAGGACTAAGATGGTTGTGTGTGCATGCAAGATAATAATTCCTTCTTCTTGCAAGGGAGGAGAATGTAATTACAGCAGTACACCGTCACATAATGTCTGTTTGTCTAGTTTGGCCGGGGGCGCATACAGTTTCATACGTAGGTACTAGAGGGTTAAGAAAGAATTGACACACCAGAGATTCACGTTATTATGTTGCACGATACTGTATCGATTCTCTAAAACACTACCAATAAATCTTTACTTGTGAAAAGGGACCATGTACATACTACAATCTCAAAAAATATTAAAGATGCTTGTTACCAGATTTATCTTAAAGCTAATTTCCATCTGCAGCCCCTGAGCAAGTTTACATTTGTATATTTTACAGTTTTTTTCACAAATCTCAACATATCGCCTTGCTGACAGTATGGCAATATAGCCCCTGTATCGTGACAGATTCTTGTCAATACACAGCCCTAGCATGGTAGCCTCACCAGGGGCAGCAGGCGCGGGTAGAAGAAGATGTGGCTCTCGGCCACGTCCATGCAGCTGAGCAGCTGCCGCAGGTAGGCCCGGTCATCGAGCGACACGTCGGCCGCCGGCAGCAGAACGTCGCTCTTCAGCACGCAGTTCAAGTAGACGGGCAGCAGCTTCATACACTCAGGCAGGATCAGCTACAGAGGGAATGGCAGGGAGACACGGTTAGTCAATAGCGTAAACGCCTGTTAATAAAGAGGGTGCTGACATACAATACAAACAACAGTGAAAGAAATAACAACTCAAACTATAATGAGAGAGGGAAAATAACACAGGTCTAAGACTGAGAAAAAAAAAACTAAAGAGAAAGACAGAGACCCACATTAGAGAACAATGTCAGGAATGCAACAGTGCATCCCTACGCATGTTTAAGACCAAGAGGAGATGCATGTGCACATGCGTGTGTGTGTGTGGTGTGAATGATGCGCTCTTAAAAGCACTGGCTCGTCCGTCCCACCTGGCCGGCAGACGAGGGGCTGGCGCAGTTCTTGCGGTAGCAGGCCAGTATCTGAGCGCACTGGTTTACCAGGCTGTCGCGCACCGTCTTGGTGGGGGTGTTCAGCACACAGCGGAACGCTGCGGAGCAAACGGTCAAATCAATGGGACTCGTTACCCGTGTTACCTGTGCATGTTGTATTTGATAAGACTTTTATATAGACAGAGCACATGTATATACATTTATATGGTGCTCTTCTAACCTTGCACACGTGTGTGTGCGTGTGTGGGGGGGATCTCCTCACCGTATTTGCAGAAGTAGTTGATGATGGTGTCCGTCTCGCAGTTGCGGTAGAGTTCAGCCAGAGCGGAGCAGCAGTTGACGGCCATGTTGTGGACACGCAACCGCCGCTCTCCGCTGCAGCTGGTGTAGAGCACTGCACACTACACACACACAACTTCTCATAAGCAGCTGGTGTAGAGCACTGCACACTACAGACACACAACTTCTCATAAGCAGCTGGTGTAGAGCACTGCACACTACACACACACACACAACTTCTCATAAGCAGCTGGTGTAGAGCACTGCACACTATACACACACACAAATTATCATAAGCAGC
>JAODUH010014403.1:0-27738 GCA_027564835.1 Typhlichthys subterraneus | reverse complement strand
AGAGCTTTCCAATGTGGCTCGGGAAAGGGAGGTTTGGGGTCCCCTGCTGAAGCTGCTGCCCCCGCGACCCGACTCCGTATAAGCGGATGACGATGGATGGATGGATGGATGGATGGATGAAACTGACATTTATTTTAGCTTTACACAAAGCGTCAATATCCGTGCATGGTCCTTGAGCAAGAATATATAGGACCAATAACGTGTCACGTTAATTGTAGAACTGCCTTTGCCTCTCCAGTCCTGTCCTTGCACAAAGGACAGATGCAGTCTCCGTGTCAACAACAGATTGTTCATCACAACATTCAGCCCATTTCTCCGCCGATTCGTCATCAGCTCACATTTATTTTGTCGTAATGGATCACTGCCACAGGGATTCATTCAGCTGAGAAGTGAATGGCTGGCTGGTTCCCCACTGATTGGGGAAGGGAACTTCAGTCTACTGAAAGTATAAATAGAATCCTTCCTGATATTAGTCACATGTACTGTAAAGAGTGTATATTTTTGGTCAACTGTCAACTATCAGTATTTAAGACATTTTTTTTTGCTTCCAATTTCACTGGGAAATCTGTATAAGAATACATTTGTTAATGTGTCCCTAAATGATGATAACATGCTGTTCATGCATTTAGACAGGCCTATACGTGTTGCTATTTTATCAACTGGGTGTTAAAGCTAATACAGTCATTTATTTTACTTTGTGTCCCTCATGTGTGAAAGTTACTACCCCCCACAAATTCCAACATCTGTCATTTTTTTAATAATTTACCACAGTTCCTCTCCACTATGTTCCCACTACATGCTAAATGTGATTTCCACGTTGCACTAAATGTAATATGTAGACTATGAATATTTGAGTTTAAATCTGTTTTGCCATATGACTGATGTTCCAAGGTGAGTGGGTATAAGTCAAGCTTGGGGAGAGCACCCTCCAAACACCATTGCAAGAAACACTTCTGTCCGACATGAATTATTAATCTTCTGAACCTGGCATGGGGCATTGTGTAGTGTGTGTGTGTGTATTCCACAATTTCTCCATGCCTGCATTTTCATTTCACCTTCGCTAATTATACAATTTTTGTGTCTTGACAGTGCTGTATCGTCAGTCTCTCTCTCTCTCTCTAAAATTACAGAGCAGAGTCATTGCATGCTGAGGCGCACAGTGCGCAGAAGTCGCTAATTTTCTAGTCAATAGCTAGAGTACAGACCTCCAAACATTGTGTGACCTTTGGATTAGCTCAAGAACGTGCGTAGAGAGCTTCATGCAATGGGTTTCCATGGTCGAGCAGCTGCATCCAAGCCTTACATCACCTAGTGCAATGCAAAGTGTCAGATGCAGTGGTCTAAAGCACGAGACACTAGAGCAGTGAAGACGTGTTCTCTGGAGTGACAAATCACGCTTCTGTGATGGACGAGTCTGGGTTTGGGGGTTGCCAGGAGAACGGTATACTTGCCTGGCTGCATTGTGCCAAGTGTAAAGTTTGGTGGAAGGGGATGGTGTGGGGTTGTTTTTCAGGGGCTGGGCTTGGCCCCCTAGTTCCAGTGAAAAGAACTGTTCAGCATACCAAGACATTTTGGACAATTTCATGCTCACAACTTTGTGGAAACAGTTTGGGGATGGCCCCTATCATGTTCCAACAGGACTGTGCACCAGTGCACAAAGCAAGGTCCATAAAGACATGTATGAATGAGTTTGGAGTGGAGGAACTTGACTGGCCTGCATAGAGTCCTGACCTCAATCCGATAAAACACCTTTGGTATGAATTAGAGCAGAGACTGCAAGCCAGGCCTTCTCGTCCTACATCTGTGCCTGACCTCACAAATGCGCTTCTAGAAGAATTCCCATGAACATTCTCCTAAACCTTGTGGACAGCCTTAAGAAGAGTTGAAGCTGTTATAGTTGTCTACAAGAGTTGAAGCTGTTATAGTTGCAAAGGGTGGACCAACTCCATATTAAACCCTACGGATTCATTCACCTTCATGTGCATGTAAAGGCGGGCGTCCCAAAATTTGGGCAATATAGTGTGTGTGTGTGTGTATATAAATATATATTTTAATATATGTGTGTTTGTGTGTGTATTATATACTGTACAAACATATTATCCATGTTTGACTAAACATTAATAGATATTGAGACTTAGATCAAGGAGGAGGGCTCAGAAATCCTCAATCCTCAAAACAAGTTTACATTGTAACTCAAAATCAATCATGGACTAGTCTAAAAGTAGTACCTAGTGAATTTAAATCAAGGGATTTATTTTTGTTATGGTATATCTAGAAGATTATCTGATTAGTTTCCATCTGATTATTTGACACTACTTAATTTGACCAACAGGGGTCAGTGGTGCATTGCAGTATGGCATAGTAGTCGGGAACAGATGGAACAGCAAAGTTCGTTTTGCTGTAGGCTGAAAAGTTACTAGGCTGCAAAGTTACAAGGAGATACAGTATACTCTCACACGGTAAGAAAATGACACTTGGCACATTCATGTTAACAGTAGCGTCACCTGACGTTCGTACTGGTCTGCACTTTACAGTTCAGAAATGTATAATCCAAGATCAGAGTAAAACAAATCAAAACTAGGCTTGATGTTCTACTCTCTGACGGCACCTGCCAATTTTGTCAGACCTCTTGGTCGGGACAACTGATATCTCCGTATTTGGAGTGAGCAGTACTCTCACATCAGCAAATTCGCAATGCTCAGTTTCGATTGAGGGAAGTCATGCTATTGAATGAATGACATTAATTATTGGATGACAGGCTGTGCAGGTATTAATACAGTGCATGGGGAGTTTAATTGATTTATCTGTCAAAGCAATTGCTTCATTCTCTTTCTCTGTGTATCTATAGAATAACATTAAAAAATTGTCGTAGCCTAGAAAACTAATTTAGTTTGGGCAGGCAGGACTTTTACATATTTAGCAAGTTCTTTTAAATAACATTTACAGCTACTTGGTGCATATATTTACTGTAACTAACGGTTATAATAATCTACACATACCTTCACTAGTGGAACCTTGGGAAGAATGGCAATATGGAACCATTTTCAGGAACATGTACATCAATATTATCAATCACTCTTGAGTCAGTCCGAGGTGTCTATTTCCTATTGCAGTCATGCCTCTCTCTGTGAGCTGTATCTCAGAATGTTGTTTGTCTATGCGTCCCAGGTCATTTCTCTGCCCATGTGTGCCAGAGACAACAGATGGCACCACCACAGGCATGCACTTGCTGCCCATTCGGCACCCTGCTCAAACCTCCCCGCGTTATACAACACTAATGTCCACTCTCCGACCTGCCCTGCTTCGCCGCGCTTAGTTAAAACTGAAATAAATGGAGTGGGAAGCTTTAAGGGAAAAACCTCTCTGAAGTACGAGACCACCGACACAGAAGAATATCAGGACAGTTTAATGGATTTTAATTTGCTGTCAGTAGTACGAGCCCGGTAGCTTTTTAGACGGTGCAGTGCAGTTGCACGTATACTAACGGCCATTTAGTCGCACCAATGATCAGCTGCGCGTACGAGCGCCGTCGTCGTGGCAGCAGCAAATATCACCGGGGCACATCTTGACCTCCTCCTTACATGTTTTGACTCCGCTCCTTAACCTGCTCCACAGTACAAGGCTGCTGGACATACAGTTATGGGGAATGAAAGACCGGAAGGATGTGGTCCCGTCAAGGCCATTCAAATTTCAAGGGAAAGATGAAAAATAACTGGCGATTACGATAGAAGGATATGGAGGGTGGATGGATATAAAGGAAGACCTTAGGAGAAAGGAAGACCACTTGTTTTCCTTTCTTCCAAACTCCGCTCATTAACCCATCCCAAAGTAGGGATGTGAGAGAATGAGGAATGGAGGTGTGGATTTGGAAGCAGGCACTTCCCTCTCTCTCCCATCCCACCCCATTTTGCACGTGGGCTGTGACCAGACCAACCTCAGAGAGTTCTACAGCCTTTCTTCCCCTCTCTGAGGCTGACTCCTAAGCCTACTATACTGTACAGACATGTAGTTAAGTTTGAGGTTGACAGTTGACACCAACAGTCTCCCCCAGGCCTAGGTTGTTGTTAGAATGAAGTGCAGTCTAATGTCTCCTTTCCAATGCTCTCACCCCTTCGCTAACATGAAACAAATGAGAATGAGTTCAAACTGAAATAAATTGAGTGTGAAGCTTTAAGAGAACGACCTATCTGAAGCTAACGAGAAGGACCAGATGGTATACATATAAACTATTTCATAAATCAGAATATTTTTGTGCGCGTTTCATTCGTATATAAAATATTCACGTGGATTCTGTGCAGTTTTATAAATGACGCCACAGGTATTTATTAATAACTGACAGACAAGGAACGAGGTCAAGCAACAACTGATTCATTAGATGGAAATCAGACAGTCACACTGTGACCGCTGTAGACCCACGTAGAAAAGAGACTGTGGATTACATTGCGATATAAGTAGCAGAATATGTTGGCAATTTCAAATATGGATTCAATAAACAATGTTGCATGGATTGTTAATCTGTGGACAGTTGCCCACATTGATTAAAACAAATCCATGGTACATTTTTCAAATGGCAAGGTGCAATTTTCATGTCAAATTGTTTAACCATGTGACCATATAGACTATATCTACTGAGTTGGCTATTTAGAACCTCCATCGAGTTCACAGTAAGGGAAAACCTTTAGCTAGCCCATTGACTTGAAGAATATTTCAAATGTGTGTTTTTTTTTGGTGGTTTTTCTATATTCTAATAAATTAAAACTAAAAAACAATTGTTAACCAAAACTGACAATCATTCATCTTATATATGATGTCACAGCAATGGATAACCTCGTGATACCATCTTGATCTTGCAAGCTACTACAAGTCTGAAGTTGCCGCTAGTATCAGTCTGGAATTCCTCAATGCAAAGTTGTCATAAAGACAATGATATACATTTCAATCAAACTTCCAATTGCATACAATTGGATTCATTCTCATCCAATCAAATGTTTAAAATCAGCGCAAGTGCCACTGGAAACTGAAACGTACAAGGTACGCTGTAATCTTCATCTTCATCAAACTGGCAGCTGATTTGCCTGATTAATTGGGATCTACATGGTCAACACAAGCTTTGGTTTTGATGGCTTCCAGACTGACACTAATGGCAAGGTAACATTGTACATTGTGAGATTAGGCTTGTCTCATGAGGCCATTACAATGCTTTTACACTTATATAAGGATTCCCAAGATTGCTATCCAGATAGACGGACAGACTGTCATGGTGTTTTTTCTCACGTGTTCACACATTATTACATTATATAGTAAGTTAAGAACAAGTTTGTTGAAAAACAGGTCAGGTGAAATCATAGCATATTATACAATATGCTCATCAACACAAATGTGGCTTGGAAAGACAAAGCCTTTTAATAAATGCTAGCGAATATCCAAATGATTTTTCATGCTAGTTTTCTACAACAAACTGAAGGAGACAAGACATCTGAGGCAGACCTTATTTATTTGCTCTATAGTGCTTACTATGAATGTACCATACTGTCTAGATTTGTCTTCCTTCCTTCCTTCCTTGCTGGTCTAATGTGCCAAGACCTCTGTGACAACGCAGCATTGTTAACTAACTGAAGCTTAGTCAGAGACCCAGTACAGTATGTATGTTTGTATGGCTTCCATCTGTGGTCATATGGCACATGAAATTCACATTAACAAAGGCAAATACACAGTGAGAAAGATCTAGAGTTATTGGCTAGAAATAAGGAAGAGCAAAGCTGCAACATCACCAC
Organism: Typhlichthys subterraneus; assembly: GCA_027564835.1. Lineage (NCBI taxonomy): Eukaryota > Metazoa > Chordata > Actinopteri > Percopsiformes > Amblyopsidae > Typhlichthys > Typhlichthys subterraneus. The sequence goes on along the minus strand of JAODUH010014403.1, from coordinate 21,964 downwards.
TTAGGCTGCCAGTATTGCCGCAAAGCACCATTTAACAAAGTGTGTGTCTGTGTTTGCAGGTAGGTGTTGATGAGTCGGCAGTTGGCAGGACTTTGTGAAGCTGATGTTTTTTGTTTGGGCAAAATTATTTTTAGCTACAAAAAAACCCCCCAGCTGACTGCTGTTGCACTGCAAATGTAAATTAAATATGTCTACAATGTGTTCTGTAAATATAATGTTTTTTTTAAAACATTACAATTCAGTGTGTATCTGTAAAAACAATGATTTTATCCTACTGTACTGAAAGGGGAAAATATACAACCTATTCTCATATTTCCTGTTTGCATTGTCAATGACCTCCTGTCATACAATATCTACATATTTCTATGCATTATCAATTATTTTCTCCTTTAACTTAATTTGAAATGGCAAATAATTAAAAAGGAAAGATAGAAAGCTAAAGAAAGCTATTGAACAAGGAGTCAGACTAAATGTCTCGTTCAAGCTGCAAGATAGGCTACACGGTTTCACGTGGTATACTTATGTTCAAGTTGACCATTACACTCGGTGCAGTCATGGGCTAAATATAAACTGTAATGCTGGCTTAAACTCTATGAATGATACAGTGGAGGGTTTGGGAATGATTACTGACCTTTAGTTAAATCAACCAAGGCATGTTCGTAAAGGTGTACTCACGCTAAAAATGTTCTCCTGATTTTCACAAACTTAAAGTCAAACTAAAAAATGGAAGCGTATGAAATACTTTGTGGGGGTTCAACACTAGACCCACCTAGACATATACAGTATTTACATATACTTTTTTTCCTGTACAGGGCTGAGAAACAGACATATCAGCGTATTGAAGTAATGTGCTGCTCAATATGATTAACAGCTTAAATGTCCCTCGAATTCTACTGAATCGTTGCACCCCCTTTCTCTTGCATAAACTGCAAACAGTAATTATCTTCATATACCCCTTGCACAAGAGCTGCTTGAGATGAAGTGGTCTTTCCACGCACTTGATGTAATCGAACTCAACACATTTTCAGGCTGGGTTCTAGAAAAGTCTGTCACTTTGAATGGGTCTGTCTCTCGTGTATTCCAATAGTTAGGCGCTCATTATTGCTGCTCCCTCTACATCTCTCCTGAAGCTAAGAGGCTCATTTGTTTGGACCCCCCACATCAAGGTCACACACACACCAGTCGACTCGCCGCAATGAGAGAGTTTAACGTAGCGAGGACGGTCACATTTGCCGTGGATTTCCTGCTGCGACTGTTGATATGTCTATTAGGCCACTTGTTAAACAAGGCATCTGTCAGCTTGGCGTTTAGGACATGTCTGGGATGTCATCGAGATTAGCCTTCTGTCTCGCAGGTTGTTCTTCAGACTCATTTATTAAGGTAATGCTTTTAGAGGTCATGAATATATTTGGTTAAAACGAAGAAACACAGCATAGACACATTACTAAAGCTTCAAGGCCAGGGATGGTGCGAATGTTTATGTATTGTGGGAGTTTGAGATGTGCATGCTAATAAGTCTATTCAATTAACGTTGATGTTTTTATGGTTCTGTGGTATAATTGTGTGTGTGTGATTAGCATTATTATTATTATTACTTTTATTATTATTATTATTATTATTATTATACTTTTCAAATTAATGATCTGAGGATAGTACATGTGTTGCAGTACTATCGTTGTACTAAACGTCCTTTCCCTGTCAGAAAGCAGTGGTCCATCACAGGTGCAATATGTAAACTGTGCTGTGAACTGATCATAATAGCATAGAGCGTATAAAAGATGTACAGTGACCATTGTCTGCCAGTTGGGATTGTGTATCACATTGGGCTATTGGGGTGGTGTTGCATCAGAGAGAGCAAGGGTGAAAAATAATATGTTGATAAGCTAATATGTCAAATTTACTGTGTGTGTTTGTTTCCTCATTTATCAGGGAGTGCGATAGATCGGCGGAGACCACTCAATAGAAATCAATAACAACAACCCATGTAACTGAATTATTCAATAATTAAATAAGTGAGTGACATTCATGCACTTGCAGGAGTATTAATGATGACTTTAAATCAATTTAGAAAACATATGTTAATTTAATCATTGAGCAGGATATGGAAAATAATTATAGCTATTCGGTCCATTGTATAAACCAGAGGTCTTCAGTGTTTTTCTAATAGAAACACAGCACAGGGACTCTCCCTATCGCATATTGTATCTTTTGTTGCCAGGCCAACATTAAAGGAGTCTTTCCGTGCCCATGTTCAAGTGTTGACGCACTTCCTTGAGTTCTCAATGCAATGTAGTTGACAATCTTAGGTGAAAATACCACTCAATAGATTATGTGGAATAGCACCATATTATGCACATTTCTACTCTGATATCAGATTACACTCTGTTTTCAGTGACTGTTGCTTTAAATCAAACAAGCCACTGCTCACCCCGCCCCCTTTTCCACGCTCTGCGCTAGCGTGTAGCTATGGATGCTTTGCTGCTGACTGCTAGTGCTCACACAGCGGCGATATGAACCACATAGGGTTTATTTTCAGTGTTTTCAAGGTGTTAATATTGTGCATTACTTCCGTCTCGCTGTTCAGACTACAGTAAAGGATACAGGAGGCAGAATGGGGTTCATTGTTTGTGTCAACACTGGCATGGCAGCAGTTTAGTCACAGCCCCGGAATAAGCGTTACGTTTTGATAACCAGCCATGTATCTACTAAGGTCATTATTTAATGAATGAAGGTTAAGTTATACCAACATCCCAGCCATCCTTGCCTGCTAAACAGCCATGTATACATAAACATATTATTTAATGAATGAAGGATTACATAGCACAAAATTGCAATCATCCTTGGAGGCTACAGGAGGTTTAACCTGCACTCACACTGCCAGGGATTTTGTAGCTGCTTGTAGCCAGGTCGCTTTGTAGACGTCACTGGTAGGTGTGTCTGCCCCGTCACTCAGAGTTATGCTGTGTGTCTGCCTTGCTACTGTACATGCACGGGCTAAACAAACTCATGAACAAACTATGTAACTTATGCAGATAAACCTGTAGAAATGTAAACACTGTGTATATAACATGATTGCAATAATTATTTTACTATAACATAGCTTACATTAAAATATTTTTTTTTCCATTGCCGATCAATGAATGGTTATATAATGTGTAATTGTGGTTCTCTTGGTTTTGCGTTCAATGCATTGATAAAAACAACCTTAAAAACCTGCCTCCAACCTCCATAATTCTAAATATATGTCCAAATGAACAAGCACACAGTTTCTCCGCCATTTTCGATTGCCAAGAAGAGGGAGGGGCATCGCCGACACACATCTACTCTCTGATTGGTGTCGCTACACCGCGTCATTGAACATTTTAATAAAGTTCGATGACGTCGAACAAGATCCGCCTACTTGACAGGAAAGGTATTTTGATTGACATGCACAACAACCAGCTATGTAATTCGGTGACAAAGTCTGACGTAAAATGTATAGAGGAACTTACCAGACTTACCAGTTTTCAGATATTATTCTGTTAGATTAGTAGGCTGTTAATGCTTAAAATAAATGTTTTGAAACTGAAACTGAAATAAGTAAATAAAGCAGGATACTGCACTAGCATTGCACCAGAATTACACCTACAGACTTCATGAGTGACAACGCTAACAGCCAATGAAAATCTTCTTCTCAATTTCGGAAAGCGATTCAGGCTTACAGGGGTCTATGCATCAGACGTTCAGCACAGTTATGATATGTGACGTTACGATATGTGACGTAGTGCTAATGGACGGAAGAGGCTAAAACTAGTCGCTTTGTAGGTGACTGTAGCTGTAGCTGGTGATGTGAGTGCAGGGTTAGGCAGATTAGGTGGCTAGCTTCTATAGCTACTACATAACACAATTAGTGATATTCAGTTTAACAAGAAATGTTAAAGTTAAACAAAGATATATTCTATCTTTGTTTTTATCGCAGACATAAAGTTAAATGTTTTGCATATTACTGATCATTAATCCAGATAAAAGCATTTGTAACTCACGCTCTACATTCTTTGTAAGACATGCGCGAGTGTGTCTTTCAACGAGCAATGTTTAATTTGTGTAAATCAAGACATTAGCATATTTATAATAAGTTTACTGTTGCTGAACAAATAGCCTGTTTAATATAATATAGTTGTTGATGTGCACTGTGCACATATTTCTTGATAACTATTTTGGGTACTGAATACTACGGTAGGTGGCTGGGAGCGGCCAATTCATAGGGGCATTTCCAAACACATTGTGTGTAGGTTCTACGTAGCAATCGCACACTTTTATAATTTGCATGTTTCTCCACCTCTTTTTCTTCTATGTAGCATGGGAAGGTAACAGTTCACTTGGAAAGGCCAAGTCAAATCGACATTACTTCTAAAAAAAACTCTAAATATTCTGTTTTCATGGAATGACTCCTGTATAGGGTGGCCTATAGGGCCATGCATAAAAGTACTTTGTAATGATGTAAAATAACGATTTACAGGTTCATATATTTCTAGGTTGTGTTCTTATTTGTATTTTATGTACTGTATATTGTTGTACTCTTACATTTTGGAAAGAAAATAAGTTTGGTATAAAGGGGTCCCGTACCTCCTTTTGAAGATCTCTGGTAAATGAATGGCCTTTAGGAATCCTCAATTTAATTAGTTTGAAGGAATTTTGCCATGATTTTTCTTTAGCCTTACCTTTGTGCAACACCTAACCTTGGCAGTGTTTATATGTCTTCTTTCCAAATGAATTTCTTTAAAATGTTTGAAAAGCTATGGGTTTATTTTCTGGTTCAACTGTTTATTTTCCTCAACAGAACCGTTTGTTCTGGTAAATAGTGAGCGTGAACGGAGTGTCTCTGTCCATGGTGCTGGAATAGGAATGCTCAGCATTCCTACACACGCACATGCTCGTATGCACGTGCACAAGCGCCCTCGCGCGCGCGCACACACACACACACGCACACGCACACACACACACCGTTTTCCAACGGAACCATATATCTGTCAACAAAAACGTAGGCTATAGAATTATGTAGGCATATAGCCTACCTACATGGCGCGCCTGTCAATTTGGAAAGGTTTGAAGTCGCACCAGGGAGAAACATTCTGCCAAGTGAAAATTGTTCACTGCAGGGCTCTCAAAGGAGTAGCCCAGTCTAAGGTTTGCAAAGGAGTTATACCGTCCGTCACTGGAGACCTGCAGCTGCTGAAGACAAGCTGTTCCAACGGGGCAGTGGTGCATGCGAACTCCCGTGAAACCCTGCGGCGATGGTGCGCGCGTCTCACCGCTCATGTTGGAAAATAAGTCTAAGTCGTGAGGAAGTTAAGCGTCCTTAACAGGTTGTCATCTGATGTTTCTGTCTCCATTTAAACAAAGTCTTGATTCTGCAAGTGAGAGGAATTTAACTGTTTGGAAACACTAAAACAGTCCTGTTTATCCTATAACAACGTTATCATATCAATTATATGTTTTAATAACGGAATTTTAACTGACTGCTTTGTTTCACGACTCGGTTGGCAGATTGAAACAAGAGGGGACACCGCGACCGGCGAGGGACCTCCCGCCTAACGCCATTAATTATTTCTCCCACCAAAGATCACGCTTTTCTCCAGTTCGACATTCAGATGGTTGAACGCCTGTTTCGTATTTCGTGCGCCGATGGAGATAACCAGTCAACTTGGATTAAGGCGAATGTACTGGGTTTTTCCACTGTGGTTTTACGAAAGCGAGGATAATAGACGGAGTGCAAGGGACATGTGGAATCCCAAACCGCTTGTTGCCTGGCTGGTGCGCACCGGTGCTGGAGTTTCCAAGGCTACGGTCAGACCCGCTCCCCTGCAGCTTTGATTCGGCCGCGCGTTTGAAGTGCACAGGTGTTGTATTATCTGATGATTCCTCTCGCTGTGTGAAATATTAGTATGATAGGCTACTTCTACCCCACAGCGAACCTGCAAGTACTATATTCTGCCGCCGATACGAGCAGCACGAGTTCAGCAAATATGTTTTGACATAGGATAGACTATTCTTATTACGGAGAGCCTGTTTTCGGAATTAAACTGGACATTATTAAATCGGACCTTAACGAAGAAACAGCGACAACAGAGTTGAAGGCCTCGAAGAATTAAACAATTAGCTTCTTAGCTTTGTATGAAAACGGGCTTGCCTTCTCTTGAATTGAAGACCCACTGTTCTTTGATGTCAGAAAAGGTAAATAAGGCAACAAAGGTTGCAGAGTTCCCCCTTTTGTCTGTGATTCAAGTTTATATATATATACATTTTAAATCACAATATACGCAGTCCAAAAAAAAAAAATTAATTAATAAAGTGACTTGCATGCATGCAATCGAAATACACATGTAGATTATTGTCAAGACTATGTGCTACTGGTTAAAGTAAGACTCCTAACGATTCTTCTTTATTATGTTTACATGTAATAAGCCTTTTGTGATTGCGGTGTTGGAAAGCAAGCATTCCCTCCGAGTAGAGACATTCAAGCGTTTTGCAGAAACCTGCTTTAATGGTTTTCTTTATGAGGCCTCACTGCAGGTCAATAGGCATGAGCGCACGGCTTACCTGATTTGACTTGTCACCTGTCTGAAAATACTGTGTATACCAACAATGGTCCAATCTGCTGCTTATTGCAGAAACTATAGGGAACCAAGATTGACCGCATGACCGATCTAATTAAGGAAAACAGATTAGGCCTAATATAAATATTTTTGATTAGATTATTGGAAAACTGATGAGCGCGTCATGCAGACCTATTAATAGTGATTTTATTGTGAGTGAGTGTATGTTCTGCGCGTGTGTGTGCGCATGCGTGTGGTGCTTCAGGTGATCTGCACTCCTTGAGATATTTTGGGGGTACGTTTAGACAGAGGTCGTCAGGGGGCGCTCTTTCAACTTATATAAACACAATGATGTATTTTGTTGCGGTGCATTTCATTGACTATGCGAAGGGGAGCTGAGTTCATTGACATGATTGTATACTAGTTTTTAATTTGTGTGAAGTGTAGACTTTTTTATATGCGTAGCTACTGCCATTTGTAACCATGGGTACGACAAATCACTGAATGAAGCAGGGGTACTGTATACTGTATACTGAAAATGATTATGTTGTGCTAATTGTATTGCTGCATCTGAAGAATACCTGTATGACATCTGATTTCCTCATCATAAGGGGGACTACAATTATCTCCTGTTGTGTTCACTGCTGTTTGCCTGTCAGTAAACACACAATGGAAACATGGCTGCTACTGTATAATATACACACTTTGATATCCTATGTTTCTTCACTCTGAAGTCTATCATGCTGATTTATTTAAGATGTCAGTTGTTTTTTATATGTCCTGCTTTACATTATGCTAACCTGTAAAGAGGAAATGGGCTGAATTCATGTATAAGCCATGTTACTGACAGACTGACATGCTCACTTAACCTAGATGTATTAATCCATTCTCTATACAAGATGTTTTTCAATTACTTGGCAACTTCTGCCTAACATTGCGCGTATGTGTGTGTGTGTGTGTGTGTGTGTGGGGGGGGCTGTTATAAAGCAGTTAACCGCTACTGTTAGTGTCTTCAACCGTCTGGGGCAGTGTTTCACAAGATATATGCTTGGATGTCATCCACTGAAGGACACCTATTTTTTTCAATGTCCACACTTTACTGCCTGCTCCATGTTGTTGTGACGTTGACTGGTTGAAAAAGCATCTTTTCTGTTTGGTTTAGCATTTACTCCTGCCTATATTGCTGATAGATCCTATCTTTGTGTAACATTGATTTTGTCTGAGAGAGTGAGAGCGATAGAATGAAGTGTTTTGATAACAAAGCAGAGAGTATCATATTTGTTATTACCTTGAATACAACCTGCAGCAGAGGTGTTAATGAACACAGGGTACATGCCAATCCAGGACCTAATTAAGGACATACAATAGACAGCAGAGCAGACCCTCTACTAATACATTACAAATACACATTTAGCCTCACAGAGAGAATGAGAGTATAAGCTCTAGAACAAATGGGCTTACCTTTCCTCCTACGCTGCTTTTGGTAGAGGGGGGTCTTTGGTCTGAGGCTATGGGGGTACTAGCACGCTGATCAATATTGACTAGGAAGAAGGTAAATGTGTGTGTGATTAAAGAGCAATTTTCTCCCACTTCTTGGCACAGACTTAAATGGTAAATGGCCTGCATTTCTATAGCGCTTTTGCAACTATCCGGCCGCTCAATGCGCTGCGTCACATTCACCCATTCACACGGCGTCACCTGACCACTGGGAGCAGTTGGGGCTAGGTGTTTTGCTAAGGAGTTTGCTGGGTTCGAGCCACGGCTTGAGCCAATTATGTCTGGATCACCTGTCACCCTGCACTGCCCACTGCTCCACTGTCACCCGTATTAAGGATAGCAACACTGGACCCATGCTCGTTGAGTAAGGATGTGTGTGTGCGTGCGCGTGCGCGTGTCTGTTGTGTGAGTGTAATCCTCCATAACGTCTTTGCACAGCATTACCCAAATGAGCCAATTTGCACAGTTTACTTTTTAGTGAATAGGAAAATACATTTCATAAATACTCTTGCCATCCAAGAGTTCTCCCTTGAAGCAGGTCAGACTGGACAGTCAATAGGAACTAATGAAGTGACCACAGAGGTCTGTCTTGTCATATTCAATGTTTTGTATTGTGTACCTGTACATCCAATAAGAGTGTGCATAATATTTCTGTAGAAGTCACGTTTTCAAGCAGAGTTGTGTAACATTGTACTTGGAATCGTACTGAATGCCCACTTGGCCCATGCATGCACATGGCCCATTGAAGTGTGTACATGCGAGGGGCTTCCGTTGCATGGCTTTGCATCCCAGTGGTAAAACATCACGCTATCACTGTTTTGAGTTCATTGTAGAGGAAAAAGAGTAACAATGGCATTAATATTATTCCAATACTACATTAAGTTAACATGCATTTGTTTTCATAGTAACAGTTACAATTGAATGCATGCTGGGATATTGTGAGTCTATAGGATTGAATGCATTTAGTCAAAGATCTTGAGCTGGCCTTGTAATCAGTTGCAAGGAAAACCGGAGGAAGGCCGCTGTCAAACTGTCAGCAGTAAACACAGCATGAAATCCTGCCTGCTATTCACTGTGATTGGCCAGCTATCAAAACATGTGGCCCATTTTACGCCAATTCGAATATGCTGAAAAACAGAATGAATTTCGAAACCGAGCACTCATCCCCATTGTATAATCAGGCACAGCTGTGTGCTAGGGTCCAGCGGTGACCTGCACTGTGACAGCTGCAGGCACATTGACAGTCTCTAAGGTGCTCACAAAGTGTTCCCCAGTGAATGGAGACAATAAACGGCACAGCACTGCCTCAACAATACAGTTCCATAAACAATACAAAACAACCAAAAAATGTAAATAAGTGTCTAAAAATAGGGAAAAAACTATAACAAGGACATGGTGACATATCAGAGGCTATTAAAATAGAAACAAATGCATAATGAGGAGAGCGTGAGGGTCTCCATACTGCCAAGAGCCATAGACAGAGACAGAGGAAGGTTCAGGCTCATGTGTTAGACCCTTGTTTGTTAACAGCATGGCTGTACTCAGGGTAGGTACAGTATAAGGTACATTACCTGGTATTGGTGCTGGTAGCGGGACTCCACAAGGGGCTTTCAGGGAGTATGACCTGATCTCATTATAGCATCATGCCTGCACATGTTTGCCGCCCTCCAGACAACGAGATGCTCAATCACTCCAGGGCTTGCTGGGATCAATATGTTCTCATAACTCTGGGCTCCTGACCCTGGCGGCAACGCATTATCGCCCTCTAAAGACAAACACACACAGACGTGCACAATACACACACACGCACGCACGCACGCACACACACGCGCACACACACACGCACAAACACTTGTTATTCATAGTTGCATTGAATCCAGTTGGTAGTGGCAAATATGGCTGAGTAGTACTGGGAGAATTGAGTGGCAGGGAAGAGAGCAACTCAATGTGTGCCCGTGTGTGTGTGTGTGTGTGTGTGTGTGTGTGCTATTGGAATAAAGGTGGTTTCATAGACAGGTTCTGTTGGTTCTGTCTGTGTATTTGTGTCTGCATGTTTCCATTACGTGTACATGTCTGTAAGCAACGCACGTCTGCACGTGTGTACACAATGCGTCTGTTGTGCGAGTCCCTCATGTGTCCCTTGTGTGTGTGCGTGGGTCTGTTGGGCATGTGTGACTCCTGCTGATCCTGTCTGAGCCAGAAGTACGGCTGCCGGTGACTGCCCTTGCTCAACATTGAAGACATACTGTAGATCCGTCTCTTATGTAACTTTGAGAGAATGACCTGATACATAAGTATCATGATTGCCTTGAGACATCTGCCCCAACCCCCTGTTGTCCCAGTACCGAATGCCGTTCTGCATGTGTTTCAGCACTTAATAGGTCCTCCCTTATTTACCTTGACCGATTACCATTGTAAGCTGCCCGTCTCTGTAGTCACCCCTCTTTCTACCAGTAGTATTCTGTAGATCTCAATAGTATCCTTCCTCAGAAACACTCAAAGCATGCTGTGTGTTGTGCCAAGCATAAATAGGCGGCAGCCTGGACAGACAAAGTAACACAAGCATCTATCACAACAAGCAACATCATTTTTGGTTTGTTTATATTAGTATTCTTTACGTTTTTTGCATATTACTGTATATCTAATTTGCTAATATGACAATACGACAGCGTGTCACAGTTTACCCAGGTGACATTTTTACCTTTTAGTTTACCTTAAGCCATTATCCATTATATTATCCATTATTCTTCTTCTTGTTGACTTCACACATCCTAAACTAGTCCTTTAGTCCAGATAGTGGCAGATCAGATACAGAGGAAGTAGATAGCCTTATGATACCATCATAATCCCTAGAACTATCTATTCAAAACAGTTCAGAATCAGAGAACCATTAGCCAATCAACGTCCAGAGTTTCTTGACTGATGTGACGTGCACTCACAAGGTCAGGATGCTCTTACAAAGACTGGGATTATATCACGTCTTTCTGGATTACGTGAAAACACAGTAGGTTAGTGTTAAAACAGAAACAGAATATAATTTCTACTCCAGGTTATTGAGCTCACTCTGGTAATTTTATTCATATAACAAACATTCACAGGATCCGATTGTTTATAGCTTACTGATAGAAATTAAAGGCAGACTGGATGTGTGTTTTTGTGCCAGTGCAACATATAGTAGGCCTACAGCTGCACATACGATGTACTTCATGCACGTTAATACATGCATGTACTCTGTGAGTGCTCTACCTATACTGTAAATCTACTACTGTCTGTAGCATATTTTGAAAATAGTACACTCGTCTTGCGTCGAGGCGAACTGGGGTTGTACCTTAAGTTTTCCTTTAAAACGTAATGATGATTTATACAATGGGTTTGGATTTTGGCTGATTGCTTAGAAGCAGCTAGATATACTTGAGCTGGCTCACACACATCATTTTAACATGCACACGTCCCTTAATCAAACTGATTGATTAGACCTGTCAGATACAGTCACATTATTCCAGGTGTGTTACATTGTGTGTGTGTGTGTGTGTGTGTGTGTGTGTGTGCGTGTGCATGTGTGTGTATGAAGGTAAGAGGATGATGATATACAACAGGTTTGACATGTTTCAGTTACATTCACATTTCTCCTCTTCACTGCCATTCTTTTTCAACATTCTCCACAATAACTTTTCCATACAAAAAATAATAATACTGTACCGTACTTGAACTTCACGTGAATGTACATGGGGTCTATAAGGACCTATTTATCTCTCCATTCATTTTTGAACACGCAAAGGAGGTGTTCACATGATCTGGTGCACATTCCTATTTAATTAAATCTTAATATAAAATAAAATCATATATTTTTGTGTTACACTGCGACAGTATTATGACTGTGTTGCATGAACTGTGACAGGAGTTGTGTTCCACTATGACATTTGCTGTGTTACTATGACAGTAGTTGTGTTTCACTATGACATTTGCTGTGTTACTATGACAGTAGTTATGTTACACTATGACACTATAGTGTAACACTATACTCACGGACTATACTGAGTATATATTATATAAATTCAGAATAATTCCATTCCTTCTCGTTCTACTCATCCTCATTAACAACTCTTCAGCCAACCTCATGAACCAGTTATGACATCTCTACAGTCTATTTCCTATTTCTGAGATCAGTGTATTTGGATGTATTTTAAATGTAAAACCAAAAAAACATATTTTATTATTATTGGAATCATCGTTCCCTGCACCTGCTCCTCCTGTGTTTCCTGTGTTATTTAGTGTATTGTCGCTCTCTCTCTCCCCTCCCCTCCCTGTAATTAATCCTTGCTCGCCCCCGCTCCCCCGTTCCAGTCGGTCTTCACAGCCAGCCTGCAATATCACCTCCATTGTTTGCTCTTCCACCTACTTTGTATTGCTGGCTACATTACTGTGTGTGTGTGTGTGTGTGTAATGTGGGTAAAAATGTGTGTGCATGCCACAGCGTGCCATTGCCCACCTGTTTGTCAGAGGTGGTTACTGTCAGTCACAGCCAGCCAGCAATGGAGACCACAGGACAGACAGACATGGGAAGAGACAGACAGTCCAGGAAACAAGGGGTGAGAAGCGGCAAGGGAAGTTAATTGGAAGGACACAATGAGGGACCTACACTCTCTGATGTCCCTGCACTGCTGTGCGGGGTTATGGCACTGTTCACCTGTTCTGCTCTGTGTACATACGTCCAGCTCTGTCCCCTATCATGTGATTGAACATCGTTAGGTTGTTTATGTACAGCATATGAATCTTACACTTGGAACCGTCCCCAGCACATTTGTCACATTGCTCTTCATATGCGTTCGTATGCGCGCAACGCTGTGGTGCGCGACGGAGAAGTTGTCTGTCATGAATATACTGAAGTGTTTGTTAACCAGATTTGATGGTTTTCATGCAAATCTATCGTTTTGTCTTTGACCTAGTCTACTTATACGAGAGGCTACAGAGCAAACATTCGCAGGACAAGTATGCATGGAATTGAGCTGTTCTCCTATCATCTTCGATGCCCGGTTAGCGAATACTCCCACAATCCTCTTCTCATATTAAAATGAACCCTGCGTGATGTCACAGCCAGACATTTGGAGTGTGTGTGTGTGTGTACACACTTCGCTACCAGACCCATGTAAACCTCGTAAGCTTTTATTTTTCTGAATCCTCTTGCATTTTTGTGTCGTTCTTTCAGTCGTGCTTTCTTTATTTTCTATCCATTGTCTCTATTTCTATCTCTGTGTATGTGAAACCAGATCCTGTCCACCCACCTTGGCTGGCAGAATCTGTCCACTTATTTTAGGCCTTCTCCGCTTTTAAAACACCCCCCCCCCCCCCTCCCTCTTGACGCCACACCGCCTGCTCAGTGGCAAAAAAAACTTTGTAATCGCTACGAAGTATCTTATTGCCGCCGTGTCAGACCTCAGACCTGTACGGCGATCGATGGAAGTGAGATGAAAATCCAATTTCTATGTTTTCCTGTCTTACCTACCTAGTCTTTTCAGCATGTGCACATTCATAATGTGTGTGCACGCTCTCCGGCGAGGGCATTCCATTCATTTGCGGCTCTGTTCTGTCATGTGTATGGTCGTATTTTTTTTTTTTTCATCTTACACCCTCCCTTTGTGTTTCCCTCCCTGTCTTCTCTTTTTTATCACTCTCCTGCCGCCTGACTCTCCTCCCTCTGTCTCCAAGCGCCTTGCTCCTCTCTAGCTCCCCGTCCTCTGGCCTGCTCTCGGGTGCCTGGAAGATAAGCCAGCGTCAGTCACCCACCGTGGCTGTAGCTTCGCACATCATCGCCTGCTGGGTAAACCGCTCTTCCACACAATGAAGGGCGTGGAGGTTACCTCACTGACACACAGCGTGTGATTGGATGATGAGTAATTAAGGGGGGCAATGTGATGCAATGTGATGCAGAGTCACTGCTGTCATCAAAGCAGCTTGTTTTAGTTCAAATATCAGCTGTCTTCCAAACACGATTATTCAATTAGTAAATGAGTGATGCTTACACCTCTATGACACAACTGATTACATCTTCATATATAGTATATTTTACCGTACATAAGCCACAGCTTACAGAAAGTTAATATAATGTTGTTTTAATGGTTTCAAATTACATAAAAGTGGAAAAAGACGGTTGCCTTCTTCTTAATTACAGCGTGGTTAAATGTTGTAATTTGAGTCAAACGCATCGTGTAATCTTGGCTGTCTTGGAGAAAATCCACGAGATCGAAGCGGCGCCTCCTATTTGTGACCTTTGCGCCGCGAATAGGAGGCGCCTCTTCGATTTCGTGCAGCCACAGCCACAAATTCACAAGGGGCGCTCAGCAATAATAAGGTGAACTTAAACGGCGTTACATAAGGACGTGCCTAGGGGAACGTGCGACAATTGAATTATCCTGGCGGCCTGTCAAGAGTTTCCATTTTCTGTGGCGGTGGCTGCTGCGTTCTTAATTAGCTGAGTTGTTATCACAGCAGACGGGAATAACAGCATGTAACAGCCACAGCGGTCTCAAGTCACAATGGCTCCCAGGCAGTTGGAAACCAAAGGCGACGACCAGAATGAGCGCGGCGCTCGCAAAGCCACGGTGGAGGAGAACCCCCCCTAAGAGAGGAGCGAGTGTGCCACGCACCAGATGGAGGAGGTTGACCCTCCTAAACACCTGATCCACCAACCAGCAAAATATACAAACTCATCGTTGTGGCTTGTTTTTGAGCGTACAGTGCCCTGTATTTTATATGGCTCCAGCGTGTGTGATACGTAAACGTTCAAACAAAACAACTGATGCAGCACTTTTACCAGTTTGTTGCCCAATTTCACGGGCAAGGCCTGTTTCCCTCGCTCGCTGGCTGAAAATGATACAGGAACATGGCCGCTGGGAGACCATAGCCTCCCAGCGAATAAACACACTTGCACACACACGCACACACACACACGCACACAGACACATGCACACAGAGATATGCCTCCTATGGAGTTTGGCAGATTGTTGCCATAGTGGTTTTGGTTGTCTCTCTCTCTCTCTCACTCACTCACTCTCTCTCTCTCTCTCTCTCTCTCTCTCTCTCTCTCTCTCTCTCTCTCTCTCTCTCTCTGCAAGCTGTTCTCCTATGTAAGGATTACACAGTTGTATAGCATGGAGGGTCTTAGTGGTGAAAGGTTAGGACTTCAACTGAATTAGGTTTCATTTATGTTGTTGCCATTGATGTCATCGTTGTCACAGCGGTTCATTAAAACATGTTGGGAGTGAGAGACATTAGTGAGGAGGAGGAGGCAGTGTTTGCTTGGGACGGTGGATGCGCGAGAGAGACAGATGGTCACCGATATGTGTTTTCCTCTTGTTTAAGGATAAAATGATTCAAGGGAATTCTCACTGCGTTCTGGTCGGTCTCCGAAGTGCCGTTGTGGTCACTGTGACGACCGTGTTTTCTCACTTCATTCATCAGTGTATCGCCTCTACGATGACCACCTGATCACAGATAGTAATTTGTAACACGAGCATGCAATGAAAACAGTCAAGAGCTTTAACAGAATAAATGGACAGATGGATAGGGATGTGATCGATCTAAAATAAGTCAAACTCTACAGTAAAATACAACGCCTTTCTACTTTGTTTTGCTGGTTGAATTGGTGTGTGTGCGCGTGTGTCTGCGTGTGTGTGTGTGTCTGCATGTGTGTCTGCGTGTGTGCGTGTGTGTCTGTGCGTGTGTGTCTGTGTGTGCTTGTGTGCGTGTGTGCGTGTGCGTGTGTGCGTGTGTGTGTGTGTGTGTGTGTGCGTGCGTGTGTCTGTGTGTGTGTGTGTGCGCGTGTGTACGTGTGTGTCTGTGTGTGCGTGTGTGTGTGTCTGTGTGTGTGCGTGTGTGTCTGCGTGTGCGTGTGTGTGCGTGTGCGTGTGTTTAGGCAGCTAATGGGCTGTAGAGTTGTAAGGGAGTATTTTCTTGCGTCATTTCTCTTGATAAGTCTGATCGCTGTGTTGTGAAGCTGGAGTCATCCTCTCATTAGAGCTGTCTGCCAGCAGACAATCAAGGCCAATGAACAATGATTGTGGAGTCGCACACTGCAGAACAAAAGAGTTTGAAGTGAGGGGAAAATCCATGGCCTATCTACCAATATAGAATATCACTGCTGACTGTGTAGTAAAATATAATTACATTTTAGTCAGACTACTGTTAGTCAAAATAATGTATTTTATTTGCAATGCAGTTCATTATATTTGGTGTGGACAGCAGGGAGACCAGCAAAAGACCTGACAAGCCAGATATCTGTGTCTTTTAGACACAATACATCTATAGAGACGTGTTTTAAAGGGCAGGCACTTTCAAAAAACACTTGGCAGGGGATTGGATGAACCTGTGACCTAGCAGAGCCTGTTGTTAAATCATCTCTTGCAGTGGAAAAGTTGAAAGACTGAAAACGTATTTGCCTCTGAAAAAAGCCTTTGCTCTTCTAACACATTCTAATAAAACTGATGCATATTGCATTACCTACAGTACGTTAACTTCTGTAGGACTCACCATTGCTTTTTTCAAGTCGCCTTCGTCACACCTAAACCGCGGCCGTAGCTAACAATGCAACGCTGATTGGACACACACTAGGTTTACCAGCCTGAAGTCAAACTGAAGCTTGCGAGTAAGGATGGCCTCAAGAGTCTAGCAAAAGAGCCCCAATAGGATACAGAACAGAGCAAGCATCAATTACATCATACGTTGATTAAGATAGACAAAGCATAAATGGAGCGACATTTGAAGCGATATCGTCGCCAGTACGGTACTCGAATTCGGTAAAGGAAAGGTTGGGTATGATTTGAATTTAATCGAATCCGGTTCTTATTGATTCCCGGTTCTGATTCCAATATTTTTGGGAAAAGAAATACAAATTGTTTCAAGAGGGAAACTTTCATAACTTTTCATTTAGGCTATATTCAGTCAAATCAATGTAAATGTTGGTGACACTGACAGGATTAGGATAAGGTTTTTTTCCCCTTAATTTATAAAAAATAAGACAAACAAGAATAGCCTTTATAAATGTATGCATAAATGCATTTAATTATTATAATTACATACTGTAAGTATACAGCATAGCACTATATAAGAACTGTTTACAAAGGTGAGTAAATAAACAAATCACATGTGTACCAGCTGGTTTCAACTCAAGAACACTATAACATCAACATTTAGGTCCTAGGTGCACCAAATATGACCTTGTATGTCAATATGTTACTTATAGTATTAATTTAACTTTTTTAATGTCTTTTTTCCCATTTAGAATTTAATCCAATTTGTAGAATTCTCATTAATTTCATGAATTCCTATTTTCTGGTAATTCAGTTCATGATCATGTAATAACCTGGACAATGTTACATGCGGTCAACCTTTTGAATTAAGGCATAGGCCTATCATTGTTCAAAGATCTATTTTTAGATCTCTGTTAGCAATACTTAGTGTAATAAAATGTGAAATGAAATAATGAAAATTAAATAAAAATAATGTTGTAGGCTCATAACGCTAGAAAACTATATTAACTGTTTTAGCGTGGCTTAAGCTTTGAACTGTGATTCGGTACCCAACCCTAGGTACCAGTATCGAACGGTACCTTTTTTGGGTACTTTACTCTCTGTAATAACCTTACAGTAATTAAATGTTGCCTATGGCCTCACTGACTATTTAAAAAAATGTGTTTTAGGAATGCTGCTTTAGTCTAAACCCTAATATAAGAATGATTTAACTCTTCCTCCTTCAGTTCTAGATATAATCTCTCCACCTAGTCCTGGGTCTTTCCCGAGACCTCTGCCCAGCTGGACATGCCTGGAACACCTCCTTGGGGAGGCGCCCAGGGAGCATCCATACCAGATGCCTGAACCACCTCAACTGGCTCCTTTCCATGCAAAGGAGCAGCGACTCTACTCCGAGTTCCTCACGAATGACTTGGCTTCTAACCCTATCTCTAAGGGAGAAGCCAGCCATCCTCCTGAGAAAACCCATTTCGGCCGCTTGTACTCCCAATCTCGTTCTTTCGTTCATGACCCAACCTTCATGACATTAGGTGAGGGTAGGGACGAAAACTGCGTGGTAGATCAAGAGCTTTGCCTTCCGGCTTAGCTCTCTTTTTGTCACAACGGTGCCGTAGTGAATGCAGTACCGCCCCAGCTGCTCCGATTCTTCTTTGGCGATCCGTGTGGTGGCAGCACTCTCTTAAAGAATAAAAGGAACGCAAAGGAATCACGAATGCCGAGTCAGTAAAACTTTGAACGATTTGTTCATGACCGACTCTTCACTACAAGTCGCGAAGGAGAACATCTTAAATATTTTATCTTTGGACGGCATGCCCTTTGCCATTGGCATTTTTAAACTCATTTTGCCATCCTGCTCTCATCCACAAACATGACATCCGGTTTGCCGTCTGCCGTCTTCCATGTGAATGCAGCATTAGCAATAAGACACATTTTGGCCAATGCATGTAAATCTGCTATCAGATCTCAACCATCTCAGGTGGTTGAGATCAGAAGATAATCTAGGCTCTAAATTTGACTATGTGTCATGGCTTGATGGCCCTGCCATGCTTCCTGGGGTTTCCCTTCACTCTTTTGCTTGTCATTACACACACCTGGTGCCCATTCCCCTAATTAGCTTTAGTATATGTAGCCCTCTGTTTCTCCCTGTCTCTGTCGGTAATTATTTGCTGTTGTGGTGAGTGCTTTACTTTTTTCGATTAAAACAAAGATTGTTCAAACTACCCAACCTGCGTTTGGTTTCTGCTGCCCCCACTTACTCGTGACACTATGTGGCCTGCATGAACTAACACTATGCTCAATTATAAGACTAACATGTTTTTATGTGTTTTATGTATTTGTCTTTTGAATATTAATAATTTGTATTATTATTATTATTATTATTATTAGCTCTATAATTGATTTTAATTACTGAACTTAAGGACTGTTCAAACTTTGAGTTATGTATGTGTATGATAGTCATATAAGTCTTCTCCTGTTATGATTGGCTGCAGCTTCATCACTCACATAGCATGCATCTCTTGTGGTGTGATATGTTTTCTGGGATGTCTCAAAGCTATACAGAATGCATCTCTGACATGCTCATACTTAACAAGCATCAATGCCTGGCACAAGCACAGATAGGACTCCGATCTGCATTTTTTGACACAGATGTCAAAAATCTCTCTCTGGGGCAGGACATTTTTAGTTTAACTCTTGTAGTGTGATGATACAGTATTTGTCTTAATGGTCTTACCGTCTGGCTGTCTCAGTGGATCTCTGACTTGAGTCCTTCCCAATCTCTATGTCTGCCCGTCTGTCACATTCTGTCGCTGTCTGTTTTTCTTGTGTTCCTCTTGAGATCGTGCTCTATTTTGACCACAAGCTGATCGGCTCCCATGCAACACATGCAACACACTTCATACAGCTTTCTATGACCATTCTAATCCTTTTATCTTTTATATCTCATTCCTAAAAAAACATTCTCTAGTGCTTAGAAATTAAGCACTTTATTATTAGACTATTAGCAAGTATCATGTACTGTAGGGTTGAATGATATAATATGATATAGCATGTGTGTTAAGTAACCTTACATAATTCATGAGTCATTATATAGCCAGGTTCCTGTTTGCAGATCAAAGTCTGCTCCCTCTCTGACAATGCTGAAATCCAAATCTGTTAATTCACCTATCTCCTTGCAATAAATTGAATGCCTTGCTTTTAAACTCCATGGCTCCTAAACTCTGATTGTTTTATATTCACTTGCCAATATAACCGACTTCCACCGTTAGTTGAAATACTTTCCTTTACTTTACTTTACACATTTTTATTTGTATCTTAAATGACTAATATGTATGCTGTCTTAGTCCATTTTTTTATATTAGAGTGTTTTGAAAGGCATCATTATTAAGGTGGCTATAAAATTATTTATTATTATTATTATTATTATGAGTTTCACCTTGCAAACATATTTTTATCTGCTCATTTCCAATACAAAAGTGTTTTGCAAAGGATGTTTCTGTGGGCAGAGACATCCTTTGAACAACACTTGTATCTGTGCAAAGAGATCCTTTGCCCTGAAAAATTACTACAAGAAATGCTAAAAGCTTTGGATGTAGAGGGGATGTCTTGGATGACACGCGTGGAGGTCGGGGACAGTGCCAAAGGAGTGGCAGGCTGGGGCGGTGGTTCCCCTCTTCAAAAAGGGGGACCAGGGAGTGTGTGCCAATTACAGGGGCATCACACTACTCAGCCATCCCAGTAAAGTCTACTCCAAGGTGCTGGAGGGGAGGGTTTGACCGATTGTCGAACCTCAGATTGAAGAAGAACAATGCGGATTCCGTCCTTGTTGTGGAACAATAGCCCAGCTCTTTACTCTCGCAAGGATCCTGGGGGGGAGGGGGGCTGGGAGTATGCCTTTCCGGTCTACATGTGTTTTGTTGATAAGGAGAAAGCGTATGACCGGGTCCCCCGGGAGATACTGTGGGAGGTACTGCAAGAGTATGGGGTGAGGGGGTCCCTTTTAAAGGAAATCCAATCCCTTTATGCCCAAAGCGAGAGCTGTGTGCGAATTCTCGGCAGTAAGTCGGACTCGTTTCAGGTGGGGGGTTGGTCTCCGCCAGGACTGGGCTTTGTCACCAATCCTGTTTGTGATATTCATGGCCAGGATATCGAGGCGTAGTCGTGGTGGAGAGGGGTTGCGGTTCGGTAGTCTAAGGATCTCATCGCTGCTTTTTGCAGATAATGTGGTCCTGTTGGCATCATCAGTCCGTGACCTCCGGCACTCACTGGATCGGTTCGCTCCAAGTGTGAAGCGGTTGTGATGAAGATTAGTAACGCAAAATCTGAGGCCATTGTTCTCAGCAGAAACCGATGGAGTGCCTGCTCCAGGTAGGGAATGAGACCTTACCCCAAGTGAGTACCTCGGGGTCTTGTTCGTGAGTGAGGGGACATTGGAGTGGGAGATTGGAGAAGCGGTAGTGGTATTACAATCACTTTATCGCACCGGAAGGCAAAGCTCTCGATCTTCCGGGCAATATTCATTCCTACCCTCACTTATGGTCATGAAGGGTGGGTCATGACTGAAATAATGAGATCACAGGTACAAGCAGCCTCAGGAGGGTGGCGGGCGACTCCCTTAGGGATAAGGTGAAAAGCTCGGCCAGCCGTGAGGAAGTCGGAGTAGAGCCGCTGCTCCTTTGCGTCAAAAGGAGCCTGTTGAGGTGGTAAGGGCATCTGGTAAGGATGCCCTCTGGGCGCCTCCCTAGACAGGTGTTCCAGGTACGTCCAGTTGTCAAGAGGCCTCAGGGACGACCCAGGACTAGGTGGAGAGATTATATCTCCACATTGGCCTGGGAACGCCTCAGGATCCCCCAGTCAGAGCTGTATAATGTGGCTTGGGAATGAGAGGTTTGGGGTCCCCTGCAGGAGCTGCTGCCCCCGCGACCCGACTACAGATAAGCGGATATGGATGGATGGATGGATGGATGGATGGATGGAGTTTCACCTTGCAAACATCTTTTAATCTGTTTGTTTCCGATGCAAGTGCCGTGCAGAGGATGCCTCTGCCCACAGACTCAGGTTTAAAGGTTTGAAGGCCCTCCTTGGCCCAGGGATGACTGACTCACACACACAAACAGTAAAATAGTTTCTGCAGGTAGACAGACAGAAACCAAGTCACAAATAGTAAAAAATGGGAATTGAGAGCAGGAGAAAATATGAGTGAACACGTAAGAAAGAGAGCGTGAGCGAGAGAGAGAGAGAGAGAGAGAGAGAGAGAGAGAGAGAGAGAGAGAGAGAGAGAGATGAAAGGGAGCAAAGGAAATCTAAGAGGCATGGGGAGCTGTTGTCACGTAGCAGCTTCAGAGTAAGACAGAGGAGGGAGATGGGAGA
>JAODUH010014384.1:0-27752 GCA_027564835.1 Typhlichthys subterraneus | reverse complement strand
GTATTTCTCAGGAATCTGAAGACATCAAATACTAATCATTTGTTACTGAAGCTCATCATCTTTGGGACCCGTAACACTTGCTATTATCAATCATCTATGCTATTGCTTTGCTAACTACATTATTTAGTTCAGTTTGTCTGACTTAATTTAATTTACGCGGCAAAAACACTCAAATGTTGTCCATGTCTGTGATCTGAAGACAATTACTGTTGGTCTGTTGAAGTGGAAACTTTCCCCACTGCAGACCCAACAATCATTCAAACTTGACAATCAAATGATTTTGTATTATTATTTTGTAATGGTGTTATCAAAGCTACTGTAACATGTTACTGATGTCTTCACAATGACTGCTGTCTGAGTTGAACAACAGTGAATATGCCTGGAGATATTTTCATACTCTGCCAAATGCTAAGATAGAGCAGAAACCTTCTATTTGATGGTATAGTGTAGTTATTGTACTCTTCTTTCTAGATGGAACTCTCAACCCTCTCCAGTATAGTTATCATTCCTAAAGGAATCAAGACTGCAGTGTATCACACTCAAATGGAATTTGTTTGGGCATGAAACTACAGTAAGGACTGAAACCATAATTTCAATGGAAGAATGTGTCATCATTAAATACTTTGTGATCTTTATTATGGTTCAAATATATCACCTCCACATGTGAACCTAAAAAAAACACCACACAGGTAGACCACAGAATGTAAAGTCTTGTAATTCAATGTATTCACATTACAACATCCACATTGTTCAGCTTGTGACAAATTCTAATGGTCTTCAAATATATTCACTATATGATACATAATACCAATAGGCACTTCCAGTAAGTCTGGCAATATAGTAGCTACAGTATAGTGTCTAAATTACAAAATGGTAAAAATAAATAATGTATATCTCAAAGAGTTTTTGTAGTTTTAAGATTTCTTTACTGTACAGAATACATATTATACAAAATTGAGCATTAACCTGCAAGGAAATTAGTAATTTACTTCAACAAATACTGTGTATTTGGATCTATTCTCCTCATGTAAGTATTGCTACATGTGGTAAGTGCAAGGTACTAGTGAGCAGAAAACAATTGATCATTTATTAATGTGTCAATTATATAAAAATACAAGTCACTTATTTTTTACAGAACTGTAAAGCTTGTTTGGTTCTTGTGGATAAACGTATAATACATGCGTGGTGGCAACTAACTAAATCCATGTGGGACTTCAAAAAACAATAAAATGTAAAAAAGTATCATATAGACTTAACATGGAATGAGGTGAAACTGACATACAGTAAAGATTGTACCGCTAAATGACAATCTCTAACAAATTACATTTTACAATGGGCACGATCCCAGCAATATACATTTAATGGGGTTTTCCATAGCTGATGCCAATGTATCTTAAAAAGGCTGGATATGCTGCATGCAGATCAAAGGGAAATCTCAAGCAGAAGCATGCCATAAGAATCACTGTGAATAATAATTAGGGCCCAGTCTCTGAGAGGCATATGACAGGGAAAGTTTCACTGTGCATCAGTCTGGACTTCAACCTATTCCTCGTATCTAATTCAAGAGACAACATAAATTCTCCCAGCAGTAATTTTTTCCAAACCTGCACACAAACACTGCAGCTCCCTAAAGATCTATATATTTCTTTAGGGGATTACATGGAAGAATTCAGTTGTTTATTGAATTGTGGTTGCATTCACACACACACGCACACCCACGCGCGCACACACACGCACACCCACGCGCGCAGGCGTGCGCACACATATATATCTACACAAACATGTATGCATGCAAACCAAAGTTGTGGAAGGTTAACCGTTTAGAGCTATACTCTACGTATAATGCATAGGGAAATGTAATTATCGTACTGTATGTAATTACATAATGTGGAAGCAGGAAATACAGTATACTGTCTCTTTAACACCATGCATAGACACCCAAAGTCTGAATTTTAGTTTTGTGATTGCTCACTATGTTTTCATAAGATGAATAATTCCACTGACCCAAATAGTTATTTTTGCTCATCAGGCATTGGGTAACTGCAATGGTCTGATAGCTGCAGGCTCTCGCATCGTATAGGGTCCAGAGGAGATGATTACACTGCGTCTAATGCCATTCTAACCACTAGGTCAACCCATTATCTTCAATTACTTGTGTATAAGCGATGTTCATACCCACCCCTTCAGACACACACTGTATCAGAGTTGAAGCAGCCCATTATTGATGCGCTGCGCTATTCATCTCAGCAGGGGAACACTGTGTGGCGACATATGAAATCAGCAGGAACAAAATTACATAATGTTCCTCGGTCTGTGGCCCACAGAGAAAAGTAGGCTATGTCAAAAAAGAGGAGGATCACTCCTTTTACGGACCCATGCCCTCATCCGTGGAATTCAATCAGTAAAATTAACACTATAGCAAAATATAACGTAGCCTTCAAATGCTTCAACATGAGCAAGACAGGACGAGCAAGAGATTCTGCTGTGCATGTAGGTCATGAGAATTGGATCAGATGTGTTGTGGGTAACGCATTATGGTAGTCTGTCTGCAACCTGACCCTCCCAGTCTACACCACCCATTCACATTGTTGGACCTTCATCTGACACGCGTCACCAAAATATGAAAAATAAATGTAATCACGTATATGCAAACACATATAAAGTTGCTAAAGTTGTCCGGGGTTATCTGCATACTGTTCCAGTATCAAGCTTCTATGAACAGCTGGAGCTGATTGGCATTACAGGACTTTAGCTGTTTAGCACATGATCAAACTATCCACACAGCTATAGGCTTCTCCCTAAGAGGCCTTAAGAGAATGGTAGGTTATCGACATGTAGGCATCTTTACTGTATCTTAAAGTGCAGCCCTGTTTTAAATCAGCTACAGTCTATGGGTTGTGAACATAATCTGATAGATTAAACCTGTTTTATGATTTACTACAGCATTTCAGTTTACTTGAATTGACATTTGACCTGTTAAATATACAGTATATTATATGTAGGAGTAGGTGTCTAATCACATTATAAGGACAAGTATACACAGAATGCTAGTGTACATATTTAGAAACAATGTGAAAAAGGATGATAGTGTTCAGGTGTGGCAAAAATCCCAAGGCTATTCCATTATAGTCATTCTGAAAGATAATATTAAACATTTGATGGCATGTATGAGTTTTACTGATTCACAGTTTGGCACTAGTTTCTCTACGGTGTAAATATTAAGCAAGTGTGTTACGTTTGTCGTTTTCTTATGCTTAGATGCAAAAATATTGTAAGACATGAATATATTTTGCTTCTAGTTGATAAAAAAAAAAAAAAGTTGGAAACAGACCATAAATTAACCTGAAAATTTAAATTCATTACGGATGGGCGCACGCACGCACGCAGGCACACTCACACACATGCACGCGTGCGTGCACACACACACACGCGCACAGGATAAAATCCCCAATTTGCCAACAAATAAAAATTGCATTATTATTGAAAACCAAGTGATGGAATGCATTTTTCATCATCTTAACAATAATGGGTGACCTTTTATTTTCATCTGAAATCAAGGGAAGTGATAATGTTTTTTTATCATATTCTCAGCTCTATAGCTACATTAGTTCACTGTTTTTTTTCACGCTGATGTTTGGGATGGAATAATCCTTTGGTCACTGTATTTAAAAACCAACATCCATTGACTTCTATCAATTTACAAAAACATAATTTTAATGCCTCGACAAATCGAGCTGAAGCCTCTGCTGATAGTATGTATTCTTAAATTGCCTCGGGCAAAAATAATCCAATTGTTGCAGTGTTAAAATACATTTTAGGAGTATGTTTATGATTAAAAGAAAGTCAATAGAGGTTGAAAAAATAAAATGATTTTTTTTTTGGTTAAGGAATCTATAAAGTTAAGGGATTAACAAAGGTGGCGCTTTAATGTAAGTAATTAATGTCAGAATACTCAGAGCTAATTTAATTCTCTCGCCCTCCCCTATCCTATCTGTACATAGAAAAAGGAAATCACATTAAGCCATCAAGGCCTGTACCAGATCTAAAAAATCCCACCTTAAAATTTAAATACAAGTACAGGTTAGTGTCGTGTTTATATAATTGCATTCAGAAAATAATTCTTATGTATAAATTTGCAGCAAATTTCTGCAGTCTTATGTTAACACGGCAGGTTGGATCTGGGCACGCAGTCTTCCCCTCCTCTTTAGATTATAGCAAAAGAGTCTGAATCCCAAATGACTTCAGTGATCCCGTATTGCAATATGGAACGCTCCTAAAAAGTTCTGTGAACACCAGATTTTCAGATAAAATAGGTAAAACACGGTTTCACCCACCCTGTTTTTTTCTTCTTCTTTATAGGCACACGTTTCCCATAATTCTACAGTGTTGTGTCTAAGTGATGTGCTGGCAATAAAACAGAAGTCAGTCGATAGGTTAAAAACAAAAAAAGAACTTCTCGTTCTAGTTACAATAGTATATCCCATGAGCCATTTCACGCCAACTCCTGCTCCTCCTCCTGAAGTTCCTCTGCAGCTTTAGAGTCCTGTGGAAAAAGGGGCCACACTGTATGCTCCTCCTCTTCCTCTGGCTCCTCCTTGCTGCCAGGCTCTTCCTCTTCGTGAATAGCCTGTATTGGCTCAGCTACATTGTTGAGGCGGCCTGACTCTTCTGCGATCACCTTCTTCCACATCTCGTGGTTCTCTAGCAGGTGCTGGCTGATCTGGCAGAACACGTTCCTCCTCTTCTTGGGCACTGCTCTCTCTGGAAACACATTTTTGCAGGCCTTTGATTTATTTGTGTGTGTCCATGGTGTTGAGGCAGTTTGCTACCATATTAACTGTTTATTTGATAAACATAACACTTCCTGTGTGTGTACACTGTACTACTTACTTGTACACTGTATCGCATTGCATAAGTCAACATTTTACCATATTCTAATTACAGCAGGTTTAAAGTGGACATGAAGCAGACTAGACTAGAACATGATATGTAAAAACGGTTACACCTTAAACTATAATAGATTTTACGATGTTAATATTTTGAACTTGCTCGCCGCCATATTGCTATCAAAGAAGGTAAATCATTTATAAATAACACGGTCACATACTGCTGTGTCCTTTAAAAGTGTTTACGACACATAGCAACAGCGTGCTTGAGCTTGTCCTTACGCGACGCCTCTGAGCTGCTGGATGCATCCTCTTCTGCTGTATCCTCATCCTCCTCGCTCTCCGCTGCTTCTGTGTCTTCCACGTCGGCCTCGGCCTCCACCCAGCGTCCCGGCATGAGGGCGGCTGAGTCGTAGGAGTTGCACAGCGGCCCCACAATGTGCGTGATGAAGGACTCCTGGAGCTTGGCTAGCTGTGGTGCCGAACGGTCCATGAACGGACTGATGGGCAGGCCCAGGCTGGCCTCCTCGTCCCCCTAGAGAGGGCATCGATCGCATGGGACAATTAGCTTATTTACTTCTCAAACGTTGTTTGCTCTGCACAAGTTGTTCTTAGCTTGCAAACCGCCATGTGCGGTATGCTAATGTATGCATGCAATTGCAAACATGCACATTGCTGCACAAACGTCAAACGTACTGTCTAACTTAGAATTAAGAAAACTGCTTTAGAATACTTTGCATTACTAACATTATTTATAGCATTGCTTACATAACTTGACTTTATTAGCTCGGCATTAATTTAGTGGATGGTTGTATCAACACACACACACACACACACACACACACACACAAGTATGTGCATTAGATGTACACTCATGTAAATGTGGGACACCTCCTTGACTGGTGGTTTAGAGCTTTAGATGAACAACAGCAGACATAAGGAGCATATTTTCTGCTATTCTGTCCCTGCTCACACAAACATTGATAGATCAACTGGTGGCATTGCGGAGGATGAAGAGTATGCGACTTCTAGAGTAGACCTACGTGGACTAAACCACAGCAAGGTATTTTGGTTTCCTTGACAACTGGCCTAAAGTGTCATCCCGCAGTACTATATAGCGTGCCAGGGTTTCGTGTTCAGCGGGGCGCGGCACAAATCCGCAGCACACGACAAAATCACATAAGGATTTGTGATTTGATGGGATTTCTCAGCAAACAAAGAAACTGAATAATGAAGGTGTGTGTGTGGAGGGGGGGGGGAGATTAGGAGAACCAAGAAAGTAGAAGGTGACACTTTGAGACACTTCAGCTGTCACCATGACTACCATTTAATCAGTCAGGGTGGTGTTGATGATGTTTACCACTAGTGTCACAGTGGGACCTTTTAATCAGTATGAAGTAGGCCAAAGGACAGCCCATAGCGTTTATTTCTTTATTCTTTAGTGGTTACATAGTGATCCCTGTTTACATATTCATCTTCAGGATGTCAACCCCTTAAAAGGTATAGTTATTTTAGAAAATAAAAAAGGATTTTTTAACTGGGTCAAAACAAAAGCACATCTCCCTTCAATGCCATAGGGTGTACCCTCAGAAGCTCCGCCCCACACATTAGAAATGCGTTGTGAAATTGGCTACGGTATTGTCGTTTGCCTGTGTTCCTTTTTACAGAGGCTCTGCAGAACACGTCGTGCAGCTAGTGGACCGTGTTCGCTAAAATCTTCCAATCGCTGACTATACCAGGGTGGGTAACAAGGTGGCATGTGGATGTGTGTGTGTGTGTGTGTGTGTGTGCCAGAGATAATATGTGTATGCGGTCTCCTGTGGAGTGGATGTACGGGCTTTGCAGTGTAGCTCAAGGTTGTTCAGCTCTCACACTGTGTAATGAGAGGCTAGTCATTGTCACTCAAGAGCCTTTGCCATTGTCAGGTTCCTGCTTTCACCCCACTGGAAATGTCTGCTTTTGGCATGCGATGTAGGTGGCCCTGAATGAGCTTTGGGGACATTGAGGGACTGAATGTGCTGTGATTGGCACAGAGCAGTTAGCAAAGAAGAGCCATAACTCAAGACAACATGCCATGCAGCTTAGGTTTACTAGTGTAATGTTTATGCATATGAGACATGACACTGCTTTTCATCAAAGGTGCTGCGTTATAGCACTCTCAGACTCCCAAGTCTCTGCTTAAAACACAACTGTATGGGAGATAGAAGGAGAGGTGGGGAATATTATGGACCGGGTGCTACTGTATAGAGTGACCTGAGTCACTTCAAACAAGGCAACAATGTTTTTGCTATTTGGTTCTGGATAAAGGATTGTACATTTATTTGTTTGAAGTACAAAACTAAAAACAAACAAACACACGTGTGTTGATGGGTGACGACTGTGGTGACATTCAGTGTCTTATCTCAGCATGAATATTCACAATGTAGGACACACTGCCATCTCTATCAATATGCCAGGGAGATTGAAAGACAATGCATTTAGACGTTGATCCTTGAAATTTGAGGTCGGACAAAATATGAATGGGTATTTTTCAGAGAATAGAGTGGAAAGAATATCTGCCTCGAAGGAGCCATAAAACTAATATACTGTAACTATTCACCTGTTGGCTTTACATGTATACTGGAATATTTACAGAACATGCAGAATATATACAATACAGATACAGCAAAGAAATCCCACAAACCATGCATGTACACCTGCATGCCAGTACAAGGATGTATGTGTGAGTAAAGAGGGTGGGCAGCTGTACCTATTTTTACTCTTGTGTAATCCTGGCAGGATTGTTAAGCCCATGTACCTGTTCATAGAACTCATTCACAATGCCCTCTGTCCACTGGAGGTGCAGGCCTTTGCACTTTAGGGGGCCGTTGATGTCTGCCAGTTTGATGCACATCTGGCAAATCAACAACCGGTCATTCTCATTGGACCAGTCGATACCCGTTGAAGGATCATCCCCCACCTAAATGAAATCAAGGAACAGACGTGTCATTGTGTCTTATAGCAGTAGGTCATTACGGCAGACGTGATATGTTATGTCCCTGACCAGTCACAAATGCTAACCTCGCGAGACCATCCTGATCTCGTGAGCTTCAGTTTTAATTTATTAATAAAGCCTAGAGATCATTGCCAATGTGTCCGAGTAGCAACTGAACAGCTGACCAATCGGCGTCGTGTTGGTAGCTCTATGGGTGTGGTTTAGGTTTGCTGACAGCGAAAACGAACAGACGGTTCCTGCAATTAACTGCCAAGCATATTTTGAATGTGCTTGCCCTTTTCAAGAAACGTCTGCCCAGATGGACTTGTGACTAACCATCCATCTGGCATATTTTTGACTGTGTTGTAGATTTAGTCAATCTACAAACTTCCTGTTTCCTTTCCTGATTCAAGATTGTCCTTCCAGGATAATTATGTATTTATATGTAGTAATATTTATTTGTATATTTTATATGCATGGTAGTGAATGCACTGTATGGTGATTGTAGTATTTTTACTAACCTGCAATGTATTCCTTATACTACCACAGGCTTGGCAGAGGACTCCTGATATTTGTAGTTAATATTTGCATATATGTGATGAATATGGTTTGAATGGATTGATAATCTCATAGTAGGCTTAATAAGATCTACAGAGCAGAGAAGACAGACCACCAACTGGGGAGTCTTATCATTCAAGCCTAATAACCCAGGAGGCTAAGCAGATCAAGTGCAACATTTGATGGGTTCTTGGCAGAAAGCTAATTGGATTCCAGGAGGAGGACAAGAGGTTAGGGAGCAGCGCTGTTCATTTTGCTGCTGAGCCAGTAATCTCTGTGCACGCTGGCAGACCCAAGCCTCCGGCTCCTACCATTGAGAGTGCTGTGACGCTCACAATGGAAAAAGTAAAGATGCTCCAATCCAAAGCCAACATTATTCCATTCTGAAACCTGTTCCTGAAAAGCTGCAAGCGGAGGTTCTCCTTGTTTTGACTTGAGCTTGAGAGTATATTTCAGGTTTAGCAATATTCCAGAGCGCTTCTTCAAAAGCCTCTGGATATTTTCTGCCCGGTGAACCTTTGTCTTTGGCTTAGAATGTTTGTGTGTGTCTGAGAAAACACCTCTTAACCTCGGGTTATAAAAATTAAACAAGGTCAAATAATTTCAAACCATATAATCTATTATTCATTCTCCCTGATGACAAACACACCAGAATTAATTAATTATTATTTATTATTATTTAGGATACACCTATCTGACTATTTGTTAATGGAACCTAACTTTGATATTGATGAAAATATCCAGCACCTCTTTCAAAACACCCATAACGACCAAAACTAAACATCAATAACACTTCAGAGAATTGTATAACTTCAGATGATATGAGAATAAGATTTTCTATAAGAATAATATTACTTTGTTACCTACATTCACCTAAACTTAGACTAAATATTTAAAGCTAAACAGGATTACTGGCAACCCATGTGGTCACGAGACAAATTGCACATTTTACAGCAGCTGTGATCTTTTTGGATTTTCATCAGAGAATCCAGATTTTTTTTTATGAGGTTGCGTGATCTGTCTCTGATATGTGAACTTCATAATGTACTCTGTGCCATTTTACAAAAATGTCCAGTACACTATGCTAAATGAGACACCCATTACAATTACACTTATTAGACTAAATGATTGTGTTTCTTTTAGTAATATAAAAATGATGGATGAAAAAAAGAATACCTTGGCATTAAACTCAGCCAGGAAATCAAAATGCTTCTTGAGGTCAGTTGCCAGGATGGCCTCAATGACTAGGAAACGAAAGCGCTTGAACTCCACGTGGTCCAGGTTGACCAGGAAGTTGAATTCTGACCGAGACATGAAGAGGTTCCAGGCTGAGGCAGCATGGTGGTTCTCTAGAACTGAGCGGTCGTTGTATAGGACTGCCTGCACACACATGCGCACACACACGCACGCACATGCACGCGCAAACACACACACATTAAGCCAAAGAAAACAACCGCTCACGGCGTGAGATTGATCAACAAGTCAACAAGCAAACAAATGTAAATATGTGTCATGTTTTACAGTGTACTGTACATGTTACAGTAGTATACTGTGTCATACTGTAGTAGTCTATATGTCATGTACATACAGTATGTGTCATAATTAGGGATAGCACCGATATGATACTGAGATCGGAAATCGGTCCGATACTGACTTAAATGGATAGGTAGGTATTGGTGACAGTTGTAACCGATCCATGGGGCTAATCCAATTAAATAAATTTACACACGCAGGTCTAATGTCAAGTATCAGCCATGTCTAACCTACCCAGACCACACTATCAGCAGCAGGTTTCTAAAATGCATCAAAGTCCTAAAATAGAGATTGGCTGACATTTACTTTGCAACTTAACTTAAAACTTAATTTATCACTGGAATCGGATCGGTACACGGTATCGGCCGACACCCAAAGTGCATGTATCAGTATCGAGACTGAAAAAACTGGATCGTGCCATCCCTAGTCATAATGCACACAGTGTATGTCATACTACTGTATGTGTACTGATGTATCACATGAACACATCACCAATCTAGAGTACATCTTGCTGTGCATTGCTGACCTATGCGTCCTGCCACTCACCTGCGGTGCACTGGTTGCCACCAGGAAGGCGTTGGTTCTCCCGGGGTGGTCGTAGTCGTGCATGGCGGCGGCCACGTAAAGCGCCATGAGCTCCAGGGCAGGTATGAGGCCCGACAGGCAGCCGTACCCATCCTCTAACACAGTGTAGGTCTTAGAAACCAGGAAGCCCATGTGACTGTGTGTTATACCACTGTCAGAGTCTGGACAGAGGGTCGATGGTATACACGACAAGAAAAAGAAAGAGAAAGCTGTTGAATACACACACGCACACATACACACACCTTCAAATCCACTTATTTGAGGGTCAAAGGGAAGGCCCTGGTGTGGAATACAAATTAAATGAATATATGAGTGAGGGGGAACTCTAATCTTCCTGCAATTTCATGCTGTTCCACACACCATATGGGGTCTGGTGCATAAATGCCAGAGCCAAAAGCCCAAATAAGATAAGAAGCACTGCGAGGTGCATCCCACTGAAGCTGGAACGCCGTGGGCACACAGAAAGCAGGTTTGACCTACATATGGAAATTGTGTGCGGTTACACTGGCTTCAAGTTGGACGGGCAAGTCACGTGTGTAACTGATGTGTTGCTGTGTATGGCACACAGCAAGGAATCAGGCAGGCAGGCAGGCACGCACACACACACACACACACGCGCGCACACACGCAAATGCATACACGCACCTTAGTCACTAGCAGAGGTGGTCATTGAGTCACTATACACACCTGAGTCCCTAGCAGAGGTGGTCATTGAGTCACTATACACACCTGAGTCCCTAGCAGAGGTGGTCATTGAGTCACTATACACACCTGAGTCCCTAGCAGAGGTGGCCATTGAGTCACTATACACACCTGAGTCACTAGCAGAGCTGTGGTCATTAATAAGGCTAGGCAGGCCAGGGACCGCCTGTGTGGTGAGGTACCAGACCGCATGCAGCACATCTGTGGCATGGATCCTGTTGTGATCTGCACCAAGATAGGACATAATTAGTAAGGCTAATCTCTTTCTCCACCAGGGTACACTGTTGGTCTGCTTTGTTTCTACCAAGAGCACACGTTATACAGCCAGGAAATGGAAGAAAATGGAGAAATGTCTCCCTCTAGTGTTTGCCTTGTGATATTACATAATTTCAGTAGCTTTTAGTAATTTGTGGAAATTATGTTGTAGCTCGGCCCTTACATGGTATGTCTCTGTAGCCATTCTCGAGGGCATGGAAGTAGTTCATGAATTCTTGAACTGGGATCTTAAAGGTTGCAAATAGGCCAGTGTCTTCAAAGAGTCTATAAGCAACCTGGTATACAGAAAGTATATTAAAACACAGTATACTGTACATGCTTCACCAGAGTTAAGTAGTCAGTTGATGTATTACCCAAGGAATAGCTTTGGAAAAGTAAGACAATTTTAAAATACTAGATTAGAATCACCTTATTAATTTAAATATTTTAGGTTCAAGGCAGTATACACAATGGAAAAAACATAATAAATGCATAACTAATGCTTAACAGCTTACAGTATAACACAACTTCCCAAGCTAAAGCCTAAACCTAACCAATCAGATGCTCCCTAGAGTGTGTTTGAGAGGTAGCCTTTAAGCTGTTATGAGCACACAGTTGTCCTACCTGGCTGAGGATGCGCCCACATTTCCCATTGGTCTTCTCCACCAGGCTGAAGATGGGGAAGTTCCAGTTGTTGATCTGAGTCATTAGGGATTCTAGGTTCTCCATGATCAGTGGTTCTGGGGCAAGCATGGGTTTGTCCTTCAGGTGACGTGGAAAAAAACAATACATACTTGAGATGGGGGTTGTGTTTGTCTGGTTACTTTGATGAATTGGTTGTATTCAATGTTTCTATTGAGCCTCTATTAGATATTAAAGCTACTGCATAAAGTAGATACTACACCATCAGTGCACCAGGTGCAAACCCTCTCCTTACCTCAGGAGGTATTAGTGGGTGGAGAATGACACTCTGGGCGGAGCTTTTGCCTTCCTCCGTGTCTTCTCTATGCGCTACATCGCTGCTGTCGCTGTGGTTGGCTTCATGGGCGCTGTCGTAGTCTGATGATACCACCACCTGGTCCTCTGCCAGCAAAGAGACAAACAGCATCACTCTGGAGCTATTCTTGCCAACACAGTCTATAACGAGCCTGGGAAACAGTCAGTGGGAAGCTATATGGACCATTGTTTTATTTAGGGATAACATGCTCTCACACTGTCTCCCAATAGTGGTAGGAAACATGTCTCTCATTCACCTCATTTGTTAAACAATGTCATGTTTTTAAAGGTCACATTTTAAGTATTAAAAAATACAATTAAAAACCGTATTGTATGTATTATTGACCTATAGTCAATGACTATTATGTTTCCTTTCATATTGTTTGTTTTACAAATGTAATTTAACTGTAGTATTGCAGAGTTTCTAATAATTTGAAGTGTTTCTAATAATGTGATCTTATAATTTGAAAAGATTTTCAAAATTAGATGAAATTCTGAAAAAAATATATGAAGTAGGCTAAAGGTAACGAGCCTGGAGAGTAACTGAAAGGATTAGCAACATACCTGACTGCTGTGTCCTATCTGCTTTGTCTATGGAGCCCTCCCCATGGCTCAGCTTGATGTATGGTCTCCCACAGCTGGGCACACCAAAGGAACCAGTTAGTGACACTTAACTCTTTAATTCCATTCGCCAATGTTTTCATGTTGGCGCTTGATGATGGTTGTTTACAGCTACATCATATCATACAATGACAAAATACACCTTTATTAATTTTGTGTTTCTCTTGTGTAGCTCTCTAGAACCTGACAGCAATGTTAGATATGTCACAATGTAGCAACATATAAATACATAGCAACATTTGCATATGCATTTATAAAGCTTGCAACTATAGAGAATGTAAAACAGCTGTGAGCGACAAAAACATCTAGCTGTGAGCCAAAGTCAAAGTATACTGAAAATAGACGGTCGGTGTTGGAGAAAGATGTGCCTCTGCAGTATCAACACATCACAGGAGTTGTTTATGGGTGACATTAAGCCTGTCAAGCCCAAGGGACGAGGTTTACCAAATGAATCAACATGCCATCTGCGTGCCCACCCACCCGCTTCTCCACAGCCCAGTGCTCTTCTTAACCCCTATGCTGACGAGCATTCAGCCAGTTGGAGTTAAGACACGACGTACTGCTGGAACCAACATTATGTAACCACAAACATCACAGACAGACCCAAGAGCAACACAATATATTGACATGAAAATATACATATTGTTTTTAGACACATTTCCCAGATAAGACGCATGCATGTGCTAGATTTTGTTATCTATAAGGAATGACATTCATTTAAACATTCATTTAATACAATTAATCCTATAATCCACACAAACATGTCAATACCACTTTCCCTACATATCAAAGACCTTCTCAGGCTTAGCTGTTTATGGGAAGAAGTTTGGACCAGCCAGGTAATGGACGTTACATCGAGGACACCACAAGGTGCCGTCCAGCTGTTCTAAACAGTTTGCCATGTTCTGTCAGAAAATAGGTGGTTCCAATTAAAATACCTCTCCCCAAATGTTCTAGAAACTGCCTTCTCAGAGCAGGAAATGTCTGCCATTAGAGCATGGTGTCAAAGGGAGCACAAAGGCCTGTAGTTTGTCTATCTCTTGATAAGTTGGTTCATATGCACTTCTGAGCCTTAACACTCACCCTACGTAATGAGTCCAACACCTCAACAAAGAGTGTACTGTTGTGTTTGCATGACCCGGTCAGACTACTGTGTGTAAATGTCTAGCAGGTGTGGAATATAAAATAGTTATGGTTTGGCAGTCAAATAGTACATTACTACGTTATTGTTAGGCAGTCCAGGCATGTCGCTGGCTAAAAGAGTTAGCTATTAATGAAAGTTGAGAAACTGGCTTACATTAGGCCTACGTGCTTCCTGTTCTGCTGACGCAGCAGAAAAATGCTAGCTACTGACAGTGGGATGTCAAAATATAATGGGTTTAGGAATGCAGACCGCATTATTGCACTGTCCCACAAGACATGGCCTTTTACAAAAACATTTAAGTAATAGTTCTGTGTGCCTAGTACAGAAATATAGTCAAACTGTTATGCATCAGTAAAATAACAATTGGGCTCCCCAAATAATTCCTCTCTTGAGTATACTCACACAAGCATCTTGGCATCCATAAATATAAGATAATTGTCAACTAACAAATGTATAAATTCCAATGTTTTCTTAGG
The DNA here is from genome assembly GCA_027564835.1 of Typhlichthys subterraneus. NCBI lineage: Eukaryota > Metazoa > Chordata > Actinopteri > Percopsiformes > Amblyopsidae > Typhlichthys > Typhlichthys subterraneus. The sequence goes on along the minus strand of JAODUH010014384.1, from coordinate 13,022 downwards.
TAAATCCCCCCCACCCCATAATTTAGCTAATCTGTTGGCGGCATGCTAATATATGTGAATGACCTCTGCTACAGACAGTTTAAATTATTTTTTCTATTCTCAACCTGCGAGCAAGCTGACAGATTACAATTGGTTTGGCGCCGATGCGAACAGCGCCCGTGCCACGATAAACACAGCAGCCGTTATTCTCTTCCAGTAATGTAGCTCCGGCCTGGCCCCAGATGTCAGGAAGATAACAGCCAGGCAGGGACAGAGGTCAGGGGAAAGCAAAGGTGTCCAATCTCCTCCTGACCAGATCTGCTAGGTAAAGAGGCTTTGATGCTAAATACTACTGTACGTCACCAAAGCTGACACGATGGAAAAGTAACTCATAATTAGGATTGCGGAGATTTTCACAATGCAGTAATTGTGATGGAAGCCATATGTTATTTCTTAACCCCTGCATGCTGTTACTGTACTCTAAACCCTTATTCACCAGTATCTTCTACTGCCTTTGTTATCCATTTACCTGGCTTCCCATCTTCTCCTCCTTACCCTCACAGGCTGACATCGAGGCTGCCTGTGCTCTGGTGGTACTGTTAACCTTTGACCTGCCGTTTCTGGGTTGCCTGCCTTCCCCCGTTTTTACTCATGATTCTGCCAGCTCCTATTTGAAGTTAAATACAGAACTACCCAAAGGTTTCTGCATGGTCATTGTGTTTGCTATAGGGTCTGGTTTGTGATATCCACAACAACGTCTTATGCTTGAAATTATGAGATTACTGAACGTATATCTTCTATAATATACTATGCTTTGCCTGGTAACTCTGCCTGTGTGTGTGTGTGTGTGCGTGTGTGTGTGTGTGTGTGCGCGTGTGTGTGTGGGTGGGTGTGTGCGTGTGTGCGTGTGGGTGGGTGTGTGCGTGTGTGTGTGTGTGTGTGTGCGTGTGTGTGTGTGTGTGTGTGCGCGCGTGTGTGTGCGTGTGGGTGGGTGTGTGTGTGTGTGTGTGTGTGTGTGTGCGTGTGTGTGTGTGTGTGCGCGTGTGTGTGTGTGTGGGTGTGTGCGTGTGTGCGTGTGTGCATGAGTGTATGTGTGCGTGTGTGCGTGCACTGCGCATGTGTGCGTGTGTTTGCGTGTGTGTGTGAGTGCATGCGCGCGTGTGCGTGTGCGTGTGCACTTAATTGCGGTGAGCTCTCGTGACAGACCCAGGTGTTTGTTTATCTTCTCCCCCCAGCACGTGGCCCAGGGCTGCTGGCTGTGCCCTGCGCTGGACGGAGGGCACAAACTGATGTCTTTGTGTACAAAAGCTGCTCAGTGTGCTTACACTGATGGGGTTTGTGAGGATTACACTGTCACAGTGCAAACAGAGCCATGCAGCACAGACCACAGAGTGACCTGGGGAAGGAGAATGTATCCAAACACATCTGCCCACGGGAAATCACTCACAGCACCTTTCACACAATCTTGCCAGGACAGAATAAGGTTGTGCTGAGGCCTGCCGCGATCCTATTCAGTGTTCAACCTGACATTCCACGGAACCTTCCATGGACTGACAGGGATTCTAGTCAAGCCTTGCTGCTTTTCCCCCCATTATTATCTTCTATAAAACACTTGAATGTGTATTAGCAGAAACCATGTTGTTGTTTGGATCTGTGATAGTGCCCTCCTACACTACACCTGAATCTCACATGGCTTACACTCCTCTCTACTCCCCCTCTACAGCAAGCTCACACCCTTCTCTAACCATCCTAAGGCCATCCACATTGCTGTGGATATTTAAACAGCTGTTGCACAAATGTGAGGTTATGGGGTTGCCGCCACGCAATTGTGGAGCATACCTTAAATGTCTATAAAGGTCCTATAAGTCTTCCAAGGCTGCATAAAGCTTAAGCAGCAGCATGCCAGCTGACTGAGAGTGAGCAAAAGTGCCACGGTATGTGATATAACTGACTGACTGACTGACTGACGGAGGTGGGGAGGCACAGTCTCACCTGCACTGATACAATCTGCAGACGCTGCACTTTCCCAGCACTCAGCAGAAGACGTGGCATACATACATGAGTAGATAAAGTGCCAGGAAACGCACACACACGCATGAGTGCACACGCACGCACGTGCAAATGCACGCGCACAGACACACACACACACACACACACACACACACACTGACCTTCACTCAGTTTAACATATCTTACAGTAACAACTGAATACCCACAACTTTTAATGACAAAAATACCCAGATTTGGCCTACCTACAGTATACTGTAGGCATCCTTAAAGGTACAGTGCAGGTGCAATGCAGGGTAAAGATGTTTGAAATTTGAACTCAATGAAAACAAAAAACAGCTTGCCCTTCAATGCCATAGGATGCTCCCTCAGAAGCTTGCGGTGCTAAGGCTAGGCTAGTTGTTGTGCATTCTGCACCACATTGTTTATGTTCCACTTTTAAGAGCCAGAATAGAAATACCAGGGTTTTTTTCCAGTATGCACACAGAATGCCGACAGTGAATAGATATTTGCTGATTTTGACAAAAAGTGTACTGGCTTACAATCGCTGACTACCCCTTAAAGCAAAATGCTTAACTCCTACCTGATCCCTGTATTACATGTCTGCATTGTAAGTTGCTTTGCATAAAGTATCTGCTAAATTATCTAATTGGAATTAAAATATTTTGAATATTCACACATACATCCAACACACATGTACAACATGTCTTAGCTAGACACACTGTAGGGTTTTCTGGCATTATGGTGTGATAGAGGGACTTTACAGTATATACAGGGAAGCCTTAAGGCCTCAACATACTTGCAGTGTTGAGAAATAAAAAGTTATTTAATATAATAGCAACCATTTCTCTTGTCTTTGTATTTGAATCAGACTGGATGTTAGTAGGACAATTATTTTAATAAACCTCTAGCCTACTCTAGAAAAGTGCACATAATAGCCAGAGACGTGACATGACAAGTCAATTTTAGAACGGCAGGTTTCCAACCATCTATATTTTCTGTTTTAATTCTTCTTCCACAATTACGCTATAATGCCAGAGGCCCTATTATTAAAATCTACCGGCCTCTAAAGAGATGTGCAAAGACGTGAAGTGACATTTGGACAGGAGGTTTCCGACCTCCGCACACCAACAGAAATAGGCTATTTATCTTTTAATTCTGATTTATAGCTGTTAAGCATGGTAGCTAGGCAATGCCTATTTTGAAAATATTCAGAACTGTGGTTTATTGCAATCGTTGCTCTGTCCCGATTGCTCCCAATCTAATCTTTCTGGCTGTTCTGCAGGCATCTGCATTATATTATATGAAGAAGACGCAACACGCCGGATGCGACAGTTTAAAAAAATCGGAGGTGAGCGCCAGCCAATGTGCCAGGCCGCACCCACAAATTTGCCGTAATTTTAGGCCCACGCCACATGCGCCGCTGCAACTTCGTCAAGTATAAACTAGGCTTTAGCCCCCAGAGAGGTTGTCCTTGTCCATATCACCAACTTGACGGGGGTGAAACAGATTTTCTGGATGAAACATGAAGGCTGAACTTTTCTGTTGAGGTGGCGTTAATATTTTTAAGGATGAAGGCCGCTTGCTATCTTGCGACGCCCATGTTCGCACATCTTCAGAACACCAACAATCATGCTAAATCATCTTGTAATCTCACCACACACGCACACATAGCAGTACAAGATGTTCTCCAAAATGTGCTTCTTTGAAATTTCAGAAACAAAAGAAAGAAATCTCTAAGCTATTTTGAGATACATTACACTCTGCAATCATACCAGAAATATTGCACACAAAGTCAATTGTAAATTATGCTGAAAAAGTTCACGAGGTTAATTATAACCATAACAACCAATTTGGAGCCTGTATTTATTCTTAGCTCACCTTAGATTAATGTGATTTATTAAGTAAATATCTAATACCTGAAATAACACTTGAAGTCATGCAATAATGTATGTGATGGTCACAAAGTTTTCCATTGCTACATAGACCATCTTGGACAAACACATTTGCACCTTGCATAGACGTATGCACGCACAAATGCACCTTTCTCCAACAATGGCCATTTATCCTCAGTTCAGTCAGGACTACTTTGTCAAAGTAATACTTTATTAACTTAACTATTTACAGTTGGAGGTATGGCTCTGTTCTGGGAGCTCCCAGCCCTTCCATGCATATACATGGAAAGCCATGGGCAGGGAGAGCAGGAAGGGATCCCTTTTCTATACACAAAGACTCGATCATCCAACAACTCGTCAAACACGGTCAAACAATAAAAGCTGATTAAATGCTTCATCTGGTTTATATGTAACTTAGGTTCATTCTTCACCCAGAAGTCAAACTGCCATTCTGGCTCACATCTGCAACCATGGTCCATGGTCTAACTTCTGGGCTCACTGTTCATTCAGTTTGATCATGTATTCAATATGTACAGTACACAGCCACCTTATTGAAGATGGCCTGCAAAACCTTCAGTGATTCAGTAGTAACCACTGCACAGTCCTCCTGGCATTCGTCCCACTTCAATCGGGTGTCAGAGCTGCATGCAATTCTTTCATCAATGCCAAAAAGCATAAAAAGAGCAGAAAAAATAACTAGAAAATAAAATAATCCATGATACAGACTGAGAGAAAGGGAAACTAAGATGAATCAGAGGCAGGGAGGATCATGGTAAAAATGTGTGCTTCACTCACGACATTGTCATACCTATTTCACCATTGATTTACTTAATGCATATTAATGCATATTAACGCATACAGTATTTGAATATGCTTTGTGTCTACGTAATGTACTGTATATGATCAATAATCTCAGATTTTAAATCCATATGAATCCCAAATTCTGACGTGTGTTATGTTGATGTTCCAATTAATGTTCCGGTTTGTGACGTATGTATCCCATGTAATAGTGGTATGCTCACAGAAACAGTCCCTCCACATCGTACCGTACCTGCATGTGAGGGTTTCATGGTAGGGTTTGATACTGGCACTTCGATCCCTTCGTACAGGGCCGGGCTCAATAGTGGGCAGGCCTGTGGCAGAGGTGGTGGTGGTCCACGTGGATGAAATCCTCCTCACGAGGCCAACATGGAGGCTCCGCCGTATACGCTGTGAGAACACACGCACACACAAACGCGTGTTTTGTCATGTTACTGCAATGTATTACGCTGCTCTCTAATAAGGGATGTGTCCCGGCTGTTCATTTCTATATTTCTCCAAAACAATATGGCTGACAGGTCAATGGGTGACTTGTGATGTCTGTTGAGATGAAATAAATAGAATATTCATAGTGTTCCTACTGTAAGATAAACTGATTGTGTTTGTTATGTGGTCAAATACAGTGCATTCTGTGAAAGACAGTGTTAAATCAAGTCAAGTTTGTTTATGTAGCACTTAATCATATTTCAGTCTCAAAGGGCTGTACAGGCCCACATTTCACATGGAACACAACACCCCATCCCATAGGGAAAGGAAAAACTCCCCAAAAAATACTTTGGGAAAAAATACTGTAGAGAAGAAACCTTGGGAAGGGACCACAGAGGGAGGAATTATCTTAGCATAGGTGGCCGAGAGGCCAGCAACTGTTAGCGTTACTCAGTGGGCAACATACTGCATGATAATGTTTCCTTAAAAACAGAATATTATTCAATGTCCGTATTAAAACATATATTACTGTATAAACCCACAGTTGAGGACATTTCACACAATGACCTCACAAATTACGACATTTCAAACATCAATGGCATTCTGTGTTTGATGCTTATTCGTCTGTGTCCATCTGTCTGTCCGCCTTCCTAGGGGGATTCCCAGTGGCCCGTGCCCCCCATTCCCCCATGTGACGAGGACATCTGTTGGGTGGCACGCAACAGCTTGCCAGGCTAAACATGGCAGTCTCCCTCATTGCTCCGCACAGTGACCTGGTGTAAGCCCCGCCTCCCAATCCTCAATGAGTTCATTCACTGTCAGGTCTGGCTAGCTCACATGCACGTGTGTGTGTGTGTGTGCATGCATGTCTTTGCTGTGCCTCTGCACTCCCTGGTTCGCACGCTAACGTCTGTGATTGGTCCTCTCAGTGCATTTGTATGAAATGTGTCAGTGTCAAGTGGGTGCTCTTTCCTTTATGTACATATCTGTCTACGGTAGGTTTTTGTGAGGTCTTGATGTCAGTAACCAGAGTAGCACAGATGTAGCCATTCTTGTGACATGCATGTCGTTCTTCATATGGAACATATCTAGAACAATCTCGGCACAACTATGATAAATGGGGGTCCTGGATCACAATCTGGTGAAGGGATGTGGTGGAGAGAGTTCTAGCATATCTACAGGGAAATACAGTCACCTTCATGTTGCCCTCTTCTCTAGCTCCTCTCCTATACCCTTCATACACACACACACGGACACGCACACACGTACACACACACACACACACACCTCGTATGGGCCTACACATCTGTCATGTTGACACAGCTGTAGCTATGAAAGGGAGAGCAGAATATGTTCAGCAGTAGACGCGTGCCTTGTTTTTCTTTGCTCAGCTCAGTGAAAATATAGTCCTTCATTTGATGCTTAATGTTTTGAGAGCACTCATTAGCCAAAATACAAGGTTTGGCTATGGTTCATAAAGGTTTGGAATTCTGTGTGGTGTGTAAATCCTTTCAGCCAAATATGTCATAATACCTATCCATTTAAGGAAAGGTGAATTCATTTGTTTGTGGAAAATAAACAATTTCTTAAATTTACAATACATTAATTAGATAGGGGTTTTGTGTCATAATACTCACTACTTCAGTCAGGGTGGAGATGTACATTATTGTGCTCTGATTCAAATTGAAAGCCCAATTGGATAAATTGTGAGTGCCTCTGTGTACATAATGACTATGCCTTTAATTATTGTGTAGTATTTATTAATTAAAATGTAACTGCACCGTAAAATATTTTTTTAAACTGTTAACAAAGTAATAGGATCTGAGACGTGTGAGATGTGTTAATATTGACAATATTCAGGTTTTTATAAAAATCTGCATTTTTTGGGATTTATTTTTTTTATGGGCAGTTACACTTTAAAGGTACACTCCACAATTGCATTTGCTTGCCTGTATGTGACTGATTTGAGACTGCACTTTGCCACAGTAAATACTATACATACAGTATGTGACAGCTTGTAATTTGAAGCAACACATTCCCTCCTTATGCCTCTATAAGAAAATGTGTTATTCTTTTACTTCTCATTGGTCTATATGGTTCTATTAGTTCTAGTATTTGCCTTAGCATGACCCTTCTCACCTTGTGGATGGAGGTCTTCTCTCCCTTCTCAGGCCCCTCCTCTGAGTCTGAGCAGGTGTAGACGTCACTGAGGTTGAGCAGGGGAGCAGGGCGTGGCCGGTGCAGTGGTTGGAAGGTAAGCTGTGTGCTGAGCAGTTTGCTGACAGACCTCAGTGAAGTGCAGGTGTGTGGGGGTAGCGAGGGGTCGGCCAGAAGGTCTGTGATAAGCCCGTGGGCCTCTCCCATCACAGAGACGTCCACAGTCACACTAGTACCTGAAGACTGGGGGAGGGGGGGGGGCGAAAGGAATAATGACAATGCTGGCCAGGCTCTAACACAATACTCACACGTTACCAAGTGACAGGCAAGTGGGGCTTCTAGGTGAGGTGCCTGGACTGTACCATATGACAGCTGCTCCCTTGTGAGGAATTATTGTAACAGTTAGCGGCGAGATTGACGTCATTACTGTGGCTCTTTCCACGGCGAGAGAAAGTCAGCCTACCTCCGGACCATCTATTTGTCTTATTTAAATAGATGTTAGAAGTGACAATTGCCACTCCAGTTGACTCATTTAAATTTACAAGGAATTACTGCATGTGGAAAGCCTGTGTACAGCTCGTTTAGCTCTCATTGTGAGGGTGAGTGCATTATACTATTATACTGTACAGTATAAGGACAATAGCAGCTTGCACAATCATAATCATATCATATCATGATAAATGATCACTTAACCAGACAAAATGCTCAAAATGAAAAAAAATGATACCCCAAAACAAAACCCAATAATGTTTAAAAACTAAAGGAAACAATAGGCTAATGTGGGAGTTGAATTCAGTCATGTTGCCACCTGATCAACAATCAAGCAGTAAATGCATTATAAAGCTGTAACAATCGAAACACACAAGTACACAACAGAGGTGTTATTCTATACCTTTTATGGCTTGCTAAGAGTCGAGGAGTCGGTTAAGGAGTGTTACTTTGTAGTAGGAGTAGACATACTTCCACGGCTGTATTTCACAGCGCCTTTTTAAACATTTGGACAGGTCACGTAAAACATTACGCTGAAACTGCTCATCGCAGCTGCACGCTGCTTGACGCTAAAATGAAAGTGCCCATCAGCCCATCTCAGCTAGAATCGGACCACTGAATCCCTCATCTTTGATTCTTGAGATGGCCTGCAGCGTGTTTTTGACAACGATCACAATCATCTCTTAATTTCTGTGCCTATAGGCCCGTTGGTCAAACACAACCAAACACAGGCCAGTACTATTAGCTGCCAGCAAATGTATCCAATAAGCACATGAGGGTTCCTGTTTCTGCCATAAGAATGTTATCAGATGTTCTACTCAAAAATCCCATTTACTTTGATGCCAGGCACCTATTTTGATCCTATTTATGTTGGCTGTGGCGACAGGTTAGTCCCTTTGTGTGAACACCTTTCAATTGCCTCCACTATTGGGAACCGCAAAGGTTTCCTATTTTCTATCCCTAATCAGATCAGCCACTGGATTTACATGCTTTTCCATTTGGCTCTAAAAAATCTCTTAAAAAAAGGAAAGACATACAGGGTGTGTGTTGTTGGCTGGGTGTTTGTTGTTGGCTGTTTGTTTGTTGGCGCGTATTCTGCCACACATGCGCTAGACACATTTCTCAACCCTGGTCTGGGAAGCCCACTGCCCTGCATGTTTTAGATGTCTCCCTCCACACCTGATACAAATGAATGGGTCGTCTTAACATGGGGATGTCCCCATGGGATCAGGGTGGGAAACACACGTGGTGACGCTGGCATATCAGATGCTAATCTGTAGATGCTAATCGGTTCGACAAGGAAGAGGTAGGGTCCTCGGTCGAGAGAGGAGGAGAACTTTAACCTCTTTCCCTCACACTCTGATTCCCTGCCTCACTCTTATCCTGTGTTCTCCTCGGAAAAGCAAGCAGATGTCTCTCAGCGCAACTGTGGGACAATTTAGCGGTGAATCTGAGAAGCGATCCAAAGTGCAGACACACAAACACACACACACGCATGCACAAATACCCATGGCGTGATGTAAGATGTCTGCGTCAGGTTCATGGACAGTGCTAAAGATGTGAGCTGTGGCACCCAGCGGAGGGTCTCACTCTGAATCTGTGCTTATCCTATTGGCCTCAATAAGTAGCCCTGCTGTCTGATAGAAGCTGTGGTTGTAGCCTGACGATAAAGCAATGGTTTTCCTCAGGCAGCCTACAGGTGGGCCTTATGCTAGTTCTAAAATTAGAACAGGTGGTTAATTGCATTCACTTGATGGCCCTGATTAGAGAAACTAAAAATGAACTGGGTTAAGTTCTCAATTCCTGAAATACAGTATATTCAATGCAAGAGAATACCAGCAATGGAAAGTGAGCTGCGATATCTGTTTTCTCATCATGCCATGTAATGCACATTTAGACTATTTAGTTCAATACAATGTATGGCATTCTATGAAACATTATTATTTATCACCCAGTGTGCAATGTTAATTGTTGCAGCTCACTCTACTGCATCCGTACCTTCCTGGAAGTGTTGGAGTCCTGCATCTGTGGTCCCTTCCCAAAGTTTCTTCTATCTTTTTTTCACCCAATTACAGTCATTTATTGGAAAAGTATTTCCTTGCTCCATGGGAGGATAAGGTACAGGGGGTGTTGTTTGTTTCCATGTGAAATGTGGGCCTGTGTAGCCATTTGAGACTGTAGTGTGATTAGAGCAGGGGTGGGCAATCCTGGTCCTGGAGGGCCGGTGTCCTGCATGTTTTCATTCATATGAATGGGTCGTTGGAAGCCTGCTAACGAACCCATTCATATGAATCAGGTGTGTTGGAGCAGAGAGACATCTACTACATGCAGGACACCGGCCCTCCAGGACCAGGGTTGCCCACCCCTGGATTAGAGGCTACATAAAATAAAATAAAACATGGCTTCTTGATTTGCCCTTACAGTATATCATGGAGTTTTGCTATTATATTATCACTATTTTATTAGTAGGATTGTTGTTTATATTTAATGTCAATGCCATTGGGTTTGAACATTGCTTTAATAAATTGTATTATTATTATTATTATTATTAGTAGTAGTAGTAGTAGTAGTAGTAGTATTAATAATAGTTGTAATGTTATCATTATACATTTAGCATAATTTGTAAGCATCTTCTACTCAAAATCTGCACTGGATAATACTACATTTACACACCTACAAGCAACAAGAACCCTGTTGCTTGTAAGAGGCTAACAAACTGCAGAGCATTATTCATTTGGTTTCCTTACCATCTCTTTCCCAGCTGGCTGGGAGATTTAACCCCGCGGCAATTTGGTCACAGACCAACACCTACTTTATTCATTGATACAATTACCACTGATGCTATAACATCAATGAATTTAAATATAGGACTGGTGTCGCAAAATAAATTGAAAAATCAGTCTGTTAAATCACCAGCAGCCTTGACGGATGGTCTTAATAGCCTCTGTGAGAAGAGTTTGTATGCCATTAAATACACCATACATTAACACATGGACAACAGTTAATGTAATCTAAACTGCCGGCCATTCAAAACAATTTGGCAATCACTCCAGGGAAAGTGAAAGGTACTCTGTTCACACACCACCCCTGCATTCAGAGACGTACAGTCAACATTAGGGAGGCACGGCGGCACGGCGTACACTATTTGAATATCAATTTAAAATGTTGACATTCGTGTTGAAATAACACACATCTGGTGCTGGAAACAGCATGCACACAAAGACTGATTAAATAATTAATAATAATTATGAAGTTAGGCTCATGTACACTATACACAGGACTGTCTTGAGTGAGCATGCATGTACAGTGTCGGGCAAGTTACTCAAGAATTGTAATAAGTTACTAGTTACTACTAGTTACTCATTTTAGAATGTAATCCTCTTTATTGGAACAATAATTAACCTTAGGGGTCAACAATCAGCCAAAGTGAAAACATTGCAGCCTCACAAACCAGATGATTGGACAGGTTGGTTTAATTAGCCTACCCTAAGTTTGCTAGGACCAGAAATCTCGTTCTTGTAACGCAGTAACTATTAGTTACTTGGATTATTAATTGTAATATTATTACTGTTTTGGAAATAGTTATTAGTTAAACTACTAGTTACTGAAACAAGTAATAATATTACAGTAACTAGTTACTAGTAATTAGTTACTGCCCAACACTGTGCATGTGTAAACCTCACATGATTCATGGACCACCAAAGCAACTAGTAATTCAACAGTATGACCATATCCAATATCCATCGACCTATGAGAGAGGAATATGGTGCCAAAGAACAATGCCCTGATTGTACAGTCGCACTGATTACTATTAATGGGAGTGGGGTCACATAGTTGCTATTTCCAAGACGGACCACTTGGCGCACTTTTAACCTCTCAGCCGCTTGATATAAACACAATCCTCCAAGGCCCAAGAAGAAGAAAACACACCAGCAATGTGGGCTTCTTCAGTGAGAACACCAAGTACCACTGAGATGAGTAGAAGACTTTCCGCAGACTAGACCTCCCCACCCAACCTCTGCACCCCAGAGTCTGTTGGAGAAAGAAAATATATCCTCTGAGCGGCACAATGACTCAATAACTCAATATGAGTGAGCGTTTTACACGAACACACATACACACACACACGCACACAAATCTGGAGAAATTCTGTGCTCTGAGGCTATGGAAATGCATAAAATAATACTTTCACATCCATTGTTGTATTTAAGAGCGATGCAATTTAATTTGCTCAAATCTCCCGGCAAGTGTAGAAGTCATTAGCGTGCTGTTTTCTATTTCAGCGGCAGTGCCGTCCACGTAATGGGCCTGATTGTGTCTGTCTGGACGGATTAGCGGAGGAGACGCCTGGGACATGCTGGTGATCTTTGCTAGGAATAACAGAGCAGTGATACAGCGTGAACCACAGGCCAACATTGTAATGTGAAACTCCACGGAGACACTCCTCCTACTGCAGTCAAACCTGCACCCAACCCCAGTCCCCAGTCCCCAGCATCCTCAACCAAAAACGCCTCCCCCAGCCCGAACAAACCCCCACTGTTGGCTAGTTTCGACTGCCTGCTGTCAAAACTAGCCCCCGGGCTGCAGCCAGGATACAATTACACGCTATTCCATATTTTATTAAAAAGAGGCAACATCTAAACAAAACAGAAGAATAACTGCTTCATTAAACATGTACTGAGAAAGGTCAGTCCAATTGACCCCTCACATGCTGCTATTTGATCAACAAGACCAAGCATGTTTTTCCTTCACTAAATCAAGTAAGTTTCCATTTCCAGATGAAAAGCTAACACGTACTGTAGGCAGAAAAAGACAATCAAACAATTATTAAGGGTACAATTTTTATTTGTGCTAATGTGCCCCCAGAACCCCAAATATACCTTGTTTACATAAATGCACATAGCGCTGGGTGGAGGGGCATAATATCATAATACATCTCAAGCCTATGGGCGCTGTAGGGAGAGGATTACAGTATAGAGGAACACAAACCACTCAGCAATGTGGGGAAAGCCCATACGCTCACTAAGATATAAAACAAACCAAAACATGTTTGATTCTCTGGATTCAAACATTAATGATGAAATGCTGGACTTTCCCTTTAAAAACTATGATCAAAGATAGACAGACAGGCAGAGACAGACAGACAGACAGACAGACAGACAGACAGACAGATAGACAGGCAGATAGATAGATAGATAGATAGATAGATAGATAGATAGATAGATAGATAGATAGATAGATAGATAGATA
>JAODUH010014374.1:0-27754 GCA_027564835.1 Typhlichthys subterraneus | reverse complement strand
TCGTATTGTCAGAGCATTTAATTTTGTCATTGCTATCGGGGTGTAAAGAGAATTTCAAGAAATATTACTAAATGTGCATCTGAAGCAAAGGACATACTCATCCTTTAAGGAAAATGGTTTATGACCAGTGTTACTCAGGAATTGTAATACTTTACTAGTTACTCATTACTCCTACAAAAAGTAATACTATTACTTTACCTATTACTGGGTATTAAAGTAATTCGTTACATTACTATATTACTTTCACAATCACTAACCTGTCTCGCCCCTGCCGGAAAAATGACCAGCCAGCTCATTTTATAATTAAATCATCTTTATTGGAACAATAGTTAACCTTAGGAGTCAACAGTCAGCCATTCATTGGAATTGCAGCTTCTCAATGCAGATGATTGGACAGATTGGTTAAATTAACCTACTCTATGTTTGTTAGGACCAGAAATCTCGTTCTTGTAACTCAGTAACTATTAGTTACTTGGATTAGTAATTGTAATATTGTTTACAATTGTTACTGTTTTGGAAATAGTAAACAGTTACACTATTAGTTACTGAAAAAAGTAATAATATATACATACTGTACAATATATGCCCAACACTGTTTATGATGCATTCACACTAAATTGAAGCATGTCCCATCCATGCCATAACTGTACACCTAGAGCTATGTCTAACTAAAATCATGTATGTTACATGTGTTTAATGCTGTGGTTTAGGCAGAGGCATGGATCAAAAGGAAACAGCAGGACCTTAAGGATAGCTGTAACATCCAGTGCTGCCCCCTGCAGGACAGGAAGGAAGCTTTGCAGACACTTCAGAGAGACCTCAGAGACTTTGAAAACACCCTTATTCAACTGAATACGGTGATGTACCATTACAAGCCGGATCTTACATGAAGCGATCAATGATAATAAATATTAAGTATTTAGTAAAAGTATTTAGAAAAAGACTAAAATCATAAAAAATGCAACATAGCTGTATTGCGAGCTGTCATTTCTACAACAGCAGAGAAAGAGCCTCCCTAAAACCTGCTAATGAATAACATAACCAGGTCTACTGTCTACACTGTTTCTGTTTATTCCCCTCAGGAGTGAATGTTTAGAAATCGTGTTATGGTAATAATTAACCTAGGCAGATATGAGAGTGTTATCCAAGAAATTAAGGGCAAGGCTCCAACGTGTTTTAACTGCAATGCACACAAGTGATGGATCACTAATGCACGTAGCTAGCTGCATTCTAATTAACCGACTCTGCATTTCATTCTATTTTAACAGATGGGTGAGCAGTTAATCAGCAAACTGAATCCCTTGTCAGATCTTGTAAAGAAGCAATTTAGCCAGCTCAGGGACCAATGGCAAGCCCTGAAAGAAACAGCGGCCAATCAGTCCAGCATGATGGGTGGAGCCAAAAACCTCCAGGAGTTTAACAAAAAGGTTGACAAACTAGAGGCATGGATTAAAGACAAGGTAGAAGAAAAACACATTGCCTTACATATTTCCCTTTGTTCCACTAGTCATTTCTTACAGTAAATACATTCCCAGATACAGTAAATGTGCTTGCGTAAGAATTAAAGTCTACAATTTACAACCAGAGAGTTTATGGTCTGTGTTGATCTATTTCAGCCCTGTGCACCATAATAGCATTAATATGGGTAATATCAGGCCACTAAATTTTTAATGACTTATTATAAGTTAAGCAGACATATTACAAGCAGCAAAAGTTTAATTATTGTACGGTAAATGTCCGGAAATTCCACCATAACACTGACAATTAATTGTAAACCTTCTAATAATGTAATTGTACAAATGCTATGTACAGTACTGTATCTTCGCCACTTCAATCCAATGGCCTACTCTGCTTTCACTCTCTTTTGGTATCAAGTTCAAAGTCTTCACTCTTCACGCTGGAGGCTTTTCTTGTGTTTGGCATCTTCGGTGGTAGCAGGGATAATTTAGTATAGAGCTAGTGCCTCTGCTAACAAATAATGGTCTGGCTGAAAACAAATGTGAGCTGTAAACACTGGCTTTTATGTGCGGCAGGAGGAGGGGGAGCAGACTCTGGCTGGTGTCCTCAGGGAGAACCTTGACAAAATGCAGCTGACCAAAAGAATCTTAGATCTCAAGCAGGTTGGTGCTGCAAAGCTGCACAAGCTGAAACATTTAATTTGCGTGTGTGTGTGTGTGTGCGTGCGTGTGTGTGTGTGTAACATACACACAGCTTAAAACCAACTGTAACAATAGTAAAATGCTGTGCACACTTGTGGCGTATGGCTGTGTCATACATTACACAGCTGGCTTTTCAGAGAGGTCTCCCAGTAGTCATCTATCTGTCTCCGGACATTATTCCTCCCCCGGGGTGTATTGTAATGACAGTTGAAGTCATCAGTTGTAATGTGCTCTGTTGTCTTCCTGCAGGATGAGCAGCTACACAGAAACCTCCTTGAGGAGATCAATCACTTGGCCCTGAGCCTGGAGAAACAGGGGAAGGCAGATGGCAGAAACATCTCCAGCAGGAGGAAACACATCAACAAAATGTATGGCGTGTCTGGCAGGCTTGCTCTGCACAAAGCACCTTGCTGCAGGAACAGCACACTGATCTCAGCTATATGTTCATGTTGTTTGTGTAGGTGGCTGAGAGTCCAGGCTCATCTTAAAAACTACCATGAAAACCTCCATCTAGCTCTGGAGGCGTCCTCCTTCTCCCAGCAGGCTGATAATACCCTGTTTGCCATAAACAACATGGTAATACGTCCCGGCAGCATAATAGTGTTTATTTTTTACTGTGTAGGCCTGAGAGTTATAACTATTTCATCATGCGTTTTTGTCTTTCAGAGGAAAAGCATGTCTGCGTGCAAAGACCCCGAGACTTACGGAGACAGAGAAATACGCGACATTGCCAGTCAAATTATGGTAGCAAACGAGTTCCTTCTGTTTGTGCAGCGTATTGTGAGATTCTGATGGTGTGTTGTCACCGTTGTCTTCTTTCTAAACTAATATATCTGTGCTAGATGCTGGATGTGACTGTCTCCCAGTTGTCTAACCTCCATCCTGCACTGGCCGACGGTGTCACACAGAAACAGAGCGAGGTGAAGGATTGCTGGGCACTCCTTCAGAAAGCTTTCAGGTAAGACAGCGGGCCATGCAGGGTGACCACAGACAGCCACGGTGGCCCAGCTTATTCACGACCCATTTCACACTGTAATTGGAACACCTCACATTTCCATTGAGCTGGCATTGCACTTTGGCATTTTTATTGGTTTGCTATGTACTGGCAACAGCAAGCAGGCTATTTCCAAATTACAATTAGTGCTGCTTAAAAATTGTTCCTTTTCTTGATTAGCTTTGTTGACTTAGGACTTCAGTAAGAAAAAAAGTACTCACTCCACTTAAGTTTCTCTTTATTAAGTTACCTGTTAAATCTATGAGAACATGTTGCACACTGCACACTGCAGCACCGTTTCTCTACCTTGAGTATGTGTACTCCATGTATTTTAATATTTGCTATGTGTGTGAAGTGTGCATATTTAGTGAATGTATTACAGTTGTCCATAGGGAACATGTAGTGCTATATTTTGTAATGATACCTTCATATCTACATTCACAGTAAAATGTAAAACTGAAGCGTCATCAATTACAATGTATTTTCCCTGTTTAAACATGATAGAGAATGCTCAAAACGGTTTACACTGTTCTGCTTCACATTTCAGCACAGAAGAAGAATACATATTGTAATATATTGACTAATAAGATATAATTCTATGGTTCTGACATCCATCTTCTAATTGTCGTTCAAACATTTCTCAGGCAGAGTCTCTCATGTTGGTGGGCTATCTTTAGATCCAAATATCACGTCATTCCTCATCTCTTATCTGCTGCTTTTATATTTAAACGCAACATACACAAACACTGAGAGAGGATTTTGTAGCCATAATTGGTATCCATCATGGGTTTGTGGAACTTGAGGGTGAAGCAGTGCTGACAGCATTTTATTACCCCCATCTCCCGGTCTCTCTGCAGGAGTGACAGGGCTGCACTGCCTTCTTATGGCTCTACTTTCACCAGGGAAGATGTTGACCCCCTGACCCCAGCCAGAGAACCACAGTGCAGTGTGGGAATGGAGCCATTGAGGACCATGGGAAAGGAGGTGAAAGAAGAGCATAACCGTCTCAAAGGCTATGTGGTAAGAAGCATTGGTAGTCTATTCTACCCCTGGAATAACCCTACTGTGGTGTTTTGCAATGCATAGTGATTTATTTTTAATGTATCTAAGGCGATCAAATTGAATGAATTTGAAGCTAATGGCAGAATGGCTAGATTAGCTTTTGTCTTTGTATGCTTTAGTCTCAGTTTATTGTGATTCTATATCTTCTGTTGGTCAGAAGTTCAAACTCAGTCTGCAAACGTAAATATAGTTAAGTACAACTCACACAGGAAGGACTTCTGGAGGTGTTACTTATTTTGGCGCAAGGCTTCCATAAGTTTCCATGAAAAATGTTAAGCCTTGATTGTACAACATGGATGAATGGCAAGCCAGAGCAAATATGTTTTTCTCTTTAACCAGAAATAGTAATAGTATTCATATCCTTTGACATTAAGACATATTAGCTTCCAACCGCTGTAACACATAGTCATTGGTACATTTGTTAGCCTCCAAATTCAGGTTAGTAGATTTGTTGGCCTCCAAATTCCTCAAAAACAGAATTATCTCTTATTCATTGCACAAATAAATTCTCCAAACTCCCACTACCCATAAAGAAAGAGGTAAATAACCATTTAAACAATCAATTCAAACCAAAATCTGACAACAAGCAGCCATCGCACAGTGGCTATATGGATAAAGCCTAGAAGTATTCCACAATGCATCACTCCTCTCTTTGCCCTCTATTTCTGGTGAAGTCCCTGTTGAGTGTCTGGTCTTGTTCTGCTGAAGAATGGCGAGCGTGAAAACTTCACTCTTTCCATATTCGTTCTGTTTTTCTGGTTTGGTTTAATTCCACACGAGAGGGTTCACCAATCATATTGCACAGGCAGTTGTGACAGAGTCCCATCAAGCAATGAGGCTGAGCTCAGGTGTTTCCCTCACTTCCTACTGGCATGGAGCTTGTTGGCATGGAGACCTCAAGTACTCTCAAAACACTATCTGTGGGAGCTTAGCTCATTACTCTTTATGGAAGGTTTATGAAGACACTCCAAACAAAACCTTGGAGCCTAAAGGCTAAACTCCTTGCCAGGCACAACCACGACTCAGGCAGTAAAAGTAATTTGTTTCATAGTTTTGCAACACTTAAACACCATCTCTTGGGAGTGCTGAACTGATTACAATATTAATAAGGTGGCTGGATGCAGCTGCAACGGCCTGACAGGCTGACAATGCTATATTTCCATACTAATCTGCTCTACACTGTTCAATATACTGAATGCACATTATACAGTACATGCAGCCACATGTATATTTATGTTTACATCCACATAAAAGCACACACATGCTACAAAGATGCTAAGTGCACGTGTATGAATGCGGGTGTCTTTGTGTGTGTGCAAGATAAATATATACAGTGTGTGTGTGTGTGTGATAGTTGGGCTAGCGTTAGCAGCAGTGCGGCCTCTTGTTGCTGGAGGTAAACATGGCTAACGTCTGTTTCTCTGGCTAATTGTAGCCAGATGCTACGGCTGCAGCCCACATGGGCATGGTGCTTAGCGATAGTTCCTGGCTGACATCACTTCATAATACAATGCAAGAGAGGCACACACACACACACTTACTGTACAGAGCGAAGGAGGTGAACAGAAGGCAGACAATAAATGTATGGTGAAAGATTAGACAAAGCACAACAAACCTCTGAACCTTACTGTTGGTGACAAAAGTCTTATTCATAGGGCTAACTGAGTTACAGTGGGTTATGAGGTGGATTGAAGGATTGAAGCTGACGTCAGCGATGGTTATCGGTCTTGTCAAATGAATTACACCCGGTTGATATTTCTCTTGAATACATAATTACTCGATAATGCACCTCTCTGTGATTTCGACTGGTCTATGAAATGACTGGCATTTTAGCAAATTATGTTAGACCCCCTTGAATTTACCACATCTCCTGCACCACTGTGGAGGCATTTTCACTCCAGCTCTCTGACTCACATGTTCTGAAAGCCGAGTTAGAATATGTCATGGTTAAATTAAAGCAGCATTATTAATTACTGCTTTGTGTTCGTTGGCTTTTACTACTTTTGTAACTTGTGTCAGGGTCATATTTACCATAATTGATGGCAATTGGTAAGGATTATTATGGAAAAATATGACACAATGACAGTATTATACACATTTAGGCTACTTTCATTTTATGTGGAAGTAAAGCGTTCAAATAAAGATATTGTAGATATAAAATATTAATTATATATAAATATAATAGACACAACTCTGAACAAATGTTAATTATTTATTGTATTTTCTCCTCATTTTACATCCAGAAATGAATACTCGGAACAAATCTGTTTTGTTTGAAAATTTGTAAGGTAAACATTAAGTGGAACTACTACTACATTGTATTACATTTTACATACAATTTTAAATATATCTAGAATATGGCAATAACCATTTTCTTTATTGTTTGGTATAATCTTGCAATCAGCTCACACTGTTGCCTCTTTAGTTTGAGCTGTCATCAGTTCTGTGTCCTTTCACCGTAAATATCTTTGTAAAAAGGGAATGTGTTAGGTACAGCATATTAGCTTGAGCCTGCTACAGGCATCCTGCCATGTTGTTCACTCACCAGCCATATTGTGACATCAGACGAGCGCTATGGCAACACCACACTGACCAAAGACGGCGCAGAGCTTCTAATTACCAAAAGTCCCCTTTCAACTAATGATATGTTTATGTGTCCAGTCAGCATGTATAGTGTCCTCACTGTGTTACAGTGTTCCCTGGAGCCTCAAACCTTCCCCCCCAACTCACTGTTTATGTTTGAATCCAGAGTATGGGACTGGGTTGAAAGGTAACAAACAATACAAAGTGCCTCCATTTGTAAAGCATTAGCAAATGTTTCACGGTGGGAGGCATGGAAGAACAGACGGAAAGTCATGGTCAGGAATACAATTCGACTCAGCAGATTACGTATGGAGACGGTATCACGAGACAGCGTGATATGGTGTCGTAGGGGCACTTTCCCACTTTAAAGCCCAAAGTAGCGCTCTAACAAGTGGTCGTTCCCCCTCTCTTTACCCAACAGAACGTGCGGGAGGAGACCAGCGCTAGGAGACCACCGGGCAGCCGAAGCCCAGAGCAGCAAACAGCGAGCCGCAACCCCTCACCGCAGAGCATCGACCCCACCCGCACGCATGACGTCATGTTGAGGCATCAGTCAGAGCCGGATAGGTGACACTTCACTCTGGTCTCTGCCTCCCCCCCCCCCCTCTCTGCCTCTCTTTACCTCCCTCCCCCCCCCTCTCTCCCTCTCATTATGCAAGTCATAATTGGAGTCACGTGTCTGCGCTTGCTTTGCAGCAGGAAAGCCCAAGCTGAGCCCAGGCTTGCCGTCGCCACCAGAGGCCACACACAGCTTCACGTGCAGCTCCAGAAGTTCACAGTGTCTGCCGACAAGGTGCGTCAGCTCCCTGCCGCTGCACACCTGCAACACGTCAAGTAACATTAAATAACGTGTGGCAAAGGAAACAGACTGGGTTAGCGTGTGTAAACAGAGTGGAAACATTACTAAACAATTCTCAACTGTGTACGTTAAAACTAAAACTAGTATTTTCCTATACGTGTTTATTTTGCAGTGTTTCACAGTGACCACTCCCCACGTACAGAAGCATTTGTCCAGATAGTACGCTATCACAACTAGCCTCAGATACAAGATAGTTGAAGCCTCTTGCTGTCCAGTTTCCCAGAAGTCTCCCGTGTTCCTTTAGTGAGAACGCGTGGCGGGGCGGTGTCAGGGTTGAGCCAGGATGACATGGACAGTCTGGGTCCTGTTCACTGGCCAGCCGTTTCCTGTCAATGTGGTCACATCAGCTAACACTCCTGTAGATCCTTTCTAACCCTTCCTCTGGGGTTCCCTCCCTGCAGACACTGTCCTGGCTCAAAAACAGCGTGGCCATGGCCACACAGGTGTGTTCGCTGGCCAGTTGTGAAGGGCCGGAGGCAGCCAAGAGGTGTCAGGACGTGCTGGAACAAGAAATCCTCTCCAACGGAGCCAGGATAGAAGTGGTTAAAAAGGTAAACGCATCCCCAGTAATGCTTTTACGTCATGTGCCTTTATAATGATTATGAGCACTCAATGTTAACTCAAGTTTCTTACTCAAATGTTTCTTTTTCTCTCTACCCTACTCTTAAAAAAATAAGAAAAAAAGAGAAAAAAACTATTCTGCTCTTATGTACTTAGCACTTCAGGCCACTAGGTACTTTGTTTGATGATTCCATTTTATATTGACGTGGTACATGATGCAAAATGCTGTAATAAATGCTGTGGTTTCTTACAATAGCTGGTGTATGACCTGTCCAACTAATGACAAATGTACTACCTGTAAGTGGCTTTGGTTAAAAGCGTCTGCCAAATGCCTTAAATGTAAAATGTAAATGTAAATGATTGATCTGACAAAAAATCTTTATCTTTGTTCAAACGAAACCCAAGATTCTGTGAGCTATGTGCCATGCAATAACCCCCCTCCCTCATCCATTACTTATTAATGATCCACGGTTACCCCTTAGGAGGGTCGTGAGCTGGTCCGGGCACAGCACCCTGGCAGTGCCAAGATCCAAGTGTTCCTGAGCCAGCTGGAGGTCCTGTGGGAAGAGCTGCGAAGGAGACACCAGAGAAACTCGGTGTTCCTGCAGGCCTCAGAGGAGCTGGGCTTCAGGGTACTGTAGGACCAGATAATACAAGCATTACATACTGTCTGAACATGCATATTGTATAGCTTTGGTTGAAAGTATGTTTGGCATTGGACTGCTCATAGTTGTGTTGTTAAATATATCCATAGAACTATATGAATATAACCAACCATACCTTACTCAATAGGAAATATTAGGAAAAATGCCACTTTGGATACTGTACTGTGACATAGCAACAGTAGTATATATACAGGATTTAGCAGACTATTTTATACAACACGTACATTTGTACATTAGTAATATGTATACAGTGCATTAGAGCCTAACTGTACTCTGACCAAACCATTGTATGCTCAGATGCTGTCTTGTGTTCTATACTCATTTCTGTGTGCCGCAAACTAGCAACGTTGTTTAGCGTTGGCTGCTAGCTCAGCAGTTCACATGTATTCATATTCACAGTGGGCATGCTTCTTCCAGTAAGTCATAGTGGCACAGAGAGCTTACCTTTTCAATTAGAGGTAAATATATGGTTATAACAGATTATTCTGGATCAGTATTCATATTGTACAGCTTTACACTGGCTTAGAGAATGAGCGTGAGCATGCACCCTTTTAGACTGTTTACATTCATCCTCCTCCTCCACCTTAATAATGGGCAGAGTCTGTGAGGTATATCCCCAAAAATGTACAGAGGTGTATCCAAAGAATATAAATTGTGCTGTCATATAATTCACTTATGGAATGGAAAGAGCCTGCAAATCCACCCAGATTGATGACCGGCCGGGAATAGGTACAAGTCTTTTATTGCAGAAGATGTAGGTCAGGACATGCTCTACCTTCAAAGTCTGTATGTGTTCCAGTTAGCCTGCCAATTATCATACATCATACATCATACATCATCTGTAGTTATTTTGAAAGTGCACTATATCACTCACAGTCGGAAAACCCTGAAGTTAATAAACGGATGACGTGCTTGTCCCGCAAAAACCTTTCTGATGTTCCCTGCCACTGTATTTCTCTCTCCCCGGCGGTAGGTTGTTAAGGTCTTACAGGCTCTGGGCAGCCTGGAGGCTTGGCTGGAGTCGGTGGAGCTGTCTATGAGGGAGTCCTCCCTAGCCGGGGACCCCGAGACCATGAGCGTTGCTGAGAGAGAGAGCTGTCTGCTGGAGAGAGAGGTGGCAGCACGCAGCCTGGAGCTCAGCGCTCTCAGGCAGGAGGTGGACAGGCTCGGAGGCCAGTGTCTGCCCCACGCACGGACCCTGCCAGCGCGCATGGACGAGGTAGAAAAGAAGTGAGTGTTTGAAAGCGGGCGTGGGTGGTTCTGGGGGAGCCCTCTGACTTCTGTCGTCATTGATGATTCATATTAAGGATCTGGACTATCGCACTGGTCCCTGTGGGTTTTGGTGTGTTCGCTGTGGTCAGGAAATAAAGTAAGGATTTTGTCACTGTTTCCAAGTGGTTACGAAGTCAAGCTAGCCATTACTGAATGGTGTACACAATCACATGTGGAAGAGGTTATTCATAAAAGCCAGAAACCCCTTTTAAGAAAAACAATTTAACCCCATAAAACCACACACACGCGCACACACACGCACTGTACTGTGTATATGTATATATACTGTGTATATATATATATATATATATATATACTCACATATACTACAGTATATACTGTATATATACTGTGTATATATAGCCTGTATTATATATATAATATATACTGCATATTCCTAGAACTCACAAGTAGATTTGTGGACTCCATCTTGGCACACAAATCTCTATGTGCTCATTCATAGCGTGGCTGTTTATTCATTTGTGATTCACAAGGCACTTGGCACGTAACCAGATGCGTGCTTCACCTTCATCTTGTCACAGTACGCTCACGCTTTCAAGATATGATGGCTGCGTCTCTCCAGGAGAGCACTCACACGCTTTCCGTGTCTCTAGAAAAGAGCTGTTGCTTTGTACTTGAAACCTCTGTAAACCTTTACAGTGTTAGCATGCTCAGTAGATGTACATACTGCACGATATGTCTGCAAACACAGACTCCTTACAGGACACCAAGCTCACCAAATTAAATAATGAAGCATAAAAAGGACTCTATTTAAGTGTTTCCAGGGAGGGTTTGATGGGTCCGGTGATGGACACTTTTATAATCGGAGCAGCCATTATTGCAGGTAGAGGCTCCTTCTACAAACATCTGTAAGACAGTTGGTATATGACATCATTATTTAACACAGTATATAGTTCACGGCTCATTAAATCTGGAAGAGAAACTGTTTTAGCTCGTTGCTCCTCTTAGCAAACCATCTAAATTTACACCCAAGGGTGTATATTTCTAATACACAACATGCCTTATAGCTGTTTGTGGTCTTTGTAATGTGGTTTGTCTGGAGGATTGCTGTCGGATGTGAACGGTATACCTGAGGTAGGCTGACACAGTGGTGATCTAATGCGGAGCTCCTGATGGGTTCTGTTGGCCAGGTACCACCGTGTCCAGAGCACATTGACCCAGCAGAGCTCTGAACTGCAGGACACCAGAATGCTGACTGAGTTCCTGGAGCGCGTGGAGCTAGAGGAGACTCAGGACTTCAGCAGCAGTCACTATAGCCTGGGACAGGTGAGATGCAGGCCAACATGGTCAGTTACAATACAGTAGCTACAGCACGTGGTTATGCAAAGCCAGAACCCCAGCCTGTTAACTCAAGTATGAGATTGGCCTCTTGGTACCATTAACAGTATAGTTATCACGTGTTTAAAGCAGTATTAAACTTGAACTGTGCTCTGCTGCTTCCATAACCGATAAAGAATGACACATTGGTGGTGTTCGTGATGAAATCATCTATTAGCCTCGCTTTTCAATGAGCTAAAATCTATGACTTAATACGCACTTTGACTAGTGAGGAATGAATCATGTTGAACCTATCACATCACTTTCACAGCCCGCCCACGGTGATATTAGCTCAGCTGCAGCAGCACTGGGCCTCCAGAGTGCTGGAGATAGTGAGTCCCTGCTGGAGAGCATGGGAGACCCCGTAGAGGAGCTACGAGAGGCCGTGGAGATGTTGAATGACACAGTGAGGGAGAGAGGCCGGTCGCAGAGCCACGACCAGGCAGTCCAGCAGCTGCTCAGCAAGGTATGAGGAGAACTACACGCCTGAACCTGTGGGACCGGTGTGTACTACACGTATTCGTTTGCACAGATATTGTACAACCGTGGGAAACACAACTGTCCCAACATTTGTGGAGTGCGTTGAGTCATCAGATTTTACTGTATATTTTTTGCAAAACAATTTGACTCACACGGTAAAACATCACATAATGATGTTGTTGTAGTGTTTCCAATATAGTACAGGTTGATTGGAATTAACAAATCACAAATAGTTTAGACATCTTTGAGACGTCTACCTGCTCTAAAATACTATAATTCATACCACAGTTCTCACTGTAATTCACTGAACAAAAGCATCTGCTAAATTATTACGTTGTTTATTGTGTATGTGCAAACAGTGTGGAGTTTTGACATGATGTGAGTTTTGCATACAAAGAGTTGCTGTTACTTGAGGTCAGTTCATGATCAATCAAGGCGACACAGATGACTGTTTTCTGTATTAGTATATTTTAAAGCTCATTGTGAATCACTTCACAACCACTAACCAAAATAATAAAACCAATAGACATTAGTAGATAAATACATCAAGAGGGTGTGAAAGAGTACCGTATCTGACCGTAGCCATGGGGTCTGTGCCCATCCCTAGCATGCCAGTGTAGCGGTGCGCGTGGAGGAGTGTCTGCGCTGCAGCAAGGAGCTGTGCGTGGATCTCCTGGAGAGGGAGACAGACATGGCTGTCAAGTGTGAGCCCGACCGCTGTGGCCTGATGGGTCTGCAGGACACGCAGGAACAGCTGGAGGTAAGGGATTTCACTGTCGACACTGAAACCATACACGCCAGCGCTAATATTCCATCCCATTGATTTACATTAGACGTTCCTCTGATAATGAAGGTGAAGGAAGCACCCATTGTTGTGGTCAAAGCCTGTTTCCTGTTTTGCCTGATTTTCATTTCTAAACAGCACCATCCATCCACTGGTGTAGGCTCTGCTTTGTTTGTGATGCGAACTGCAGCATTCAGTCACACACACACATGGAGCGTGCAAATGTTTATTATCCACAAAGGATATTTATTTATGCCTTTTATGAGTCACTTTTCAGTCAGTGTCAAATATTTGTGTCTGTAGGCATTCATGTATATGTGTGTGTGTGTGTGTGTGTATGTGTGTGTGTGTGCAGGGGCTCAACTTGGTGGGGTGTGTATTGGGTCAGGGTTGGGAGGTTGGGGGTGGTGAATGTCTGTGTGAGTCATGTTTGGGCAATGTTTATCACACACGCGCACACGCACACGCACACTCCCACACACACAGCTGTCTGGACCCGATACCGCCGAAGAGCAGAAATGACCTAATCTCCTATTCTGAAATAAGTACTGTATGGCGTCAGTGGACAGGCATCCTTTATTCTGTGTTCTGAGGCATTCTGTTGCTGAGAAACGTTATGAAGTATTGCTCTCATAGAGCCTGCAGTGCTATTAATTACTGCCTCGTCAAGCAGAAGAAAAGGGCTCAGGATTGCTAGCGCGCTAAGTTGCGACAGGCCATATGCGAACCATATGCATCTCCAGCTAAATATGTATCATGCTAGGGGATTAGCTCATATGTCTGCCAAAAGCCTGTGTGACAGATACTCAGGATATAAACATGATAACTCTTTATTGTGATTCTCTGCAGATTGAACATGGCACCATTGCCCTTGAGGTCGAGGAGATGAAGAGCCAGACCTCCAGGCTGGAGGAGCTCTGCCCGGAGAGAGTTCACGTTCTGGCCAGTAAGATCCAGGCCACACTGGAGGCATGGACGGAACTGAGGAAGAGCGTGACGGAGAACAGGAGGCGGATGGAGGAGTTTGTGCAGCTCCAGGGCTTCTTCAGGAGCTATCTTGCAATGATGTAAGCCGGGTGTAACGATGTTATTGGCTCCTCTAATAACCTGACTTCCATAATCCATTTTTCACTACAAGAGAACATTAATATTTATTTGTGTGAAAGCACAGGATGTTCTCACTGATATTTACAACTCTCTGGCTACAATATATCTCTGAAGATGTCTGCTTAGCTTCCCGTGCCGTGGAGGTGTCACGGGGCAGCCAATGCGACGGCAGCAAAGAGGCGCGTGTCATGTTTTGTGTATGCATGGCTTTTCTCACGCCTGTCCCACCACCTCTGCTTTGCACAGCTCGTGGACAGAGGACACCCGCTCGTGCATTTTCTCAGACACGGCTTTACATCTGGAAACAGACGGGACGCTGGACAGGCAAATCGAGCGGAAGTTCGAGGAGTTTGATGAACTGGCGTCTACAGGAAGGAACCTGTTAGACGCAGAGCACCACCTCACGGAGATGGTGAGGAATGATTAGTCGACGTCAACTCTTGAACGCGTCGGAAAATGTATTTGCTCTGCTTCAGCCCATTTCCTGTTGCAGAGACAAGTTACTTTTCTGCATTCTTTGATTCCTCCGCAGGTTAAAGAGCGTATGGAGGAACTCCGGAGCATGCTGGGGTGGATTTCAGTGCACTGGAGGGCTCAGAAACAACAGTGGCGCCTCAAGACGAAGATGCAGGATGCCTGCCAAGACAACATCTACACTGAGGCCACGCTTGGCTCTCCATTCGCAGAGGTGACGAGACCCTGCATGGCGTCACTCGTCACAGGGGCAGGCCAGTGTCCTGGCTGACAGTGTGGTCGGCGGTGTAGCTGACCACAATTGTGATGTGTGTCCTTGTAACTCCTACACAGGCTTCTGCTCCTGAGCAGGATACCTACATGTTCTGCCAGTCATCAGAAGGCCACACTTGCACTGTAGACAGCCCTGCCTCGGCCACGCCCACAGGCCAGGGCGGGAGCCTATCAGAAGACGGCTACGAGGTTATGAAGAGCGTTGCGCCGCGGGGAGGTGAGGCCTTCTCCACGGAGTCCTCCAAGTCATCCGTGGTGGTCCTGACAGAGGCCAGCCCGCCTTCCCTGGGGGCCACGGTCAACCTCATCCTTAGCTTCGGCGGGAGCGGAGACAGTGAGGTGAAAATTCTGGAGCTACCTTCTGGGATAGAGGAGGAGGAGAAGGAGGAGGAGGAGGAGGAGGAGATGTCTGAACTGGTCCACAGGGTGAGAGAGATGCACCTTTAGCCCCAAACGTTACCGCACGCCACCCAAGCAGTCCAACTTGCTTAACATTACATGAGATGGATTTCTGTGCGATGTCAGTGATTGTTCCTGGAGGGCCAACACTTGGGAGACTTATTCCTCCACTATCCACTGCTATTCATTCCTCGCTCTTTTCCAACCTTCATTTCTGCCCTTCTTCCCCCTTCCCATTTTCTCCCTCAGCCCGCTGTGCCTCAGTCTTCTGCCTGTAAAAGCTTTTGGAGGCACTGCCAAGGCCTTTTGGAAAATACTTTTGGTAGTTTAAAACGAAAGAGAAAGATTTATCGTCAGAGTGCAGATGAGGTAAATTATGCAGTGTGAAATAAAGCGGCATGGTGCATCTTTGCAGTGTGGTTGGACTGCATGCCTTTTTCTGTGCTTTACTAACCCTGACCACTAGGTGGAGACATTTGGAATTGTCCTAGCTGCTGTCTTCTGCAAAGTATTACTTTCTTACATTCTTTCCTAAATCTCATAAAATATAAACAGGAATCACTACTGTTTGTTTTTAATCTAATCTCTACAACAGAATAGCAAATATCATTACAACAGACACAAAAAAACACTGATGTATGTCAATACATACAGTATACTGTAGAATCTGAAGGACTATTGATCATACTCTTGTTAAAGACAGATTTTCTTAGTGCTATTCTAACAACCAGCTCAAGTTGCACATGACATGAAATGACTGTAGTCATTCTTAAAAAGGGATTTATTACGTAGTGGACCTACACGAGGCTAACACAAGTCCCTACTTCAACTGGCGTATAGTTTGGATTTGGTATTAGAGAAGCTAAATCCTTGTGCTAAGTGAGGTTTCTTAAGTATTTTTTGCCTTGGGTAAACTTACATTAGTGGTAAGAGAGACAAAAAAGGGTGCACAAAAAAAAAAGATCTTTGGAAAAGTAAACTCAGAATTGGTCGATTTTACTGTTTCTTATTTTCCACCAACATTACAACTTTTCTTGGCGCTTAACCTGCTGAATGAGCCAGCAGGGTTTTGAACTGAAAGGCAGGGTGAATAGACAAGCACACAGAATGTGGACA
The DNA here is from genome assembly GCA_027564835.1 of Typhlichthys subterraneus. Classification (NCBI taxonomy): domain Eukaryota; kingdom Metazoa; phylum Chordata; class Actinopteri; order Percopsiformes; family Amblyopsidae; genus Typhlichthys; species Typhlichthys subterraneus. The sequence continues at coordinate 11,628 of JAODUH010014374.1, read as the reverse complement.
GAAGCTTTGCCTTCTTCTGACGTAAACCTGCTCATGTGGGACTATCCCTGACTTTGCTGCAGTTGTGTGAAAGACGTCCCTTCACCGTGCTCTTCCCATGAAGGTGATGCTCTGAAATGGCTAATAGCAGGAGCGTGGCCCAGACGACAACACTGGCGCGGGTGATTAAACCGGAGAAGCGATGCTGAACTTTCAAGAAAAGCCCCCAGACCAGACTGCACACATTGATTTATAGTCTAAGGCTGCCACGGCAACAAGGGATTAGTCACAGAGTTGAAAGGTCAGGCATTACAGCTGCGTATGACGCCATGTTCAGGCCACATGTGATGTTGATTAAAATCTGCAGGGAGGAAAGTACGATAGTAATCACGTCTGTGTTTCTTTTTTTGTCTTTAATGTTTTATGTTTTTTACTTTTAAGTATGCATTGCTGTGTGACACAAAGCGTGTACATTCCCGTCTCAATTGTTTTGTGTGTGTGTGTGTGTGCGCGCACGTGTGCAGAACCCGGGACAATGTGTGTCTCAGGAAAGCATTCCTGCTATTAATGTCATCATTCATCTAAAACACATGTAAAGTGCTAACTAAGGGAGCCATTGTTTTCACAGAGGTCTTGCAAAGGCTCTGGCCTGCACTGTATCAAGCATGAGTCTCTCTACGGTCTACCATCTGCTATACAGCTCACTTCCGTATGCATTCACATTACACCTGACACTCTTTTCTGTTGGCTTCTAGGTAAGTACCTATTTGCACGTGAAGGTCAACAACCTGGCTCTGACGCCCGTGTATGAGAGTATCACGTTGCCCCGTCCAAAGACCCACCCTTCGGCCTCAGCGGCCTCCTCCGCGCGACCCCGCTCCACCTCTCCAAATCCATCGCCGGTGCAGACTCCCCAGACCGCCAGCGTGTCCTTACACCCTGCGGCCAGAGGCGGCAGCGGGTCCATCTTCAGCAGCCTGAAGCGCATGGGCAAGAAGAGGAAGCGGAAGAGAGATGCGCGCCGGCACACCATCCAGAAGGTCATGGGAGTGGAGGGGCGGAAGGATGGGGAGCCCCGCTGCTGCATCTACGAACCCATCGCGTATGACACCCGCACGTGGCCACTTAAGGAGGGCAGAAGACAGAAGGGCTCTCCCCACAGCCCAGCAGGCGGTGGGGGAGAATCTGCGGCCTACGTGAAGAACCCTTTACTGAAGGACATTGAAAGCGAGTGTTCTGGGGAGTACGTCATAACTCCGTATGCCATGTCAGAAGGGCCGTCCGCCGTGCCCTCCGCCAGCCACACAAGGAGCCACTGCAGGTTCCTGTCTTTGGGGTCTGTAATAAGCTTCGACCTCCCTACAGACATGAGCCTCATCCCCAGCATCCAGGACGTCATCACCATCGCCCACCCCGAGTCTAAGAAAGCAGGCGGAACTGGCCCGGACGCAAACTCCCACAGACACACAGCTCTGAGCTCCTTCAAACAAACTGCTGCTTTCAGCCCAAGTCCAGCAGCCATCAGCAGCTCATGCAACCTTCCCCAAGGTCAGACTCAAGGTCAGAACCAAGGTCAGACCGAAGGCCAGATTCGGGTGTCCTTAGTGAAGGATCTGGCTGATGTTGACGAGGAAACCCAACCGCCTCCTGCTATTGGCCTGTGTGAGGACGAGAAGCAGGCGGTACCATGTGGCGTCTTGTCTGACAGCCACAAGTGCCTCAGTGTCCACACGCTCACCCAAGGCCTCCGCACACACCCGTATCACAAGAGTGCAAACCCCTGCTATGCTACGGAGGAGGGTCCCGCTGTGAGTCAGGCTTGTCACATGGTGGTGAGTCTGAAGCGTCGCCAGGACTCGGTGGCCTCCTGTGTCTCCAGCTGTGGCAGCTTCAAGGTGTGCTCTGACAACCTCCAGCCCAGTGGGGTGGTGGGCAGGCTGTTGTCACTGGACGTGGGGGCCATAGGCTCCTCCAAGCCTGGGGTCAGCTCCCTGGCCGCGGCCTCGGCCGGGGAAGAAGCGCGGCCCGTCTGCGTAGACCGCCAGCAGTTTGAGGAGGAAGAGGAGGAGCTGGAGGACATCTGGAGCAGCAGCAGCAGCTACCGACGGAGCGTCTGCTCTGACATCATGTATCAGCCACACCGGGAAGAGGCGGGGCCGGACTACTCACCGCCACCAGGAAGTGCTGCCTCGCGCTCCCCCGCGCCAAAGGCTCCGGCTGTGCTCTACAGGAAGCTGGCCACCGCGTCCGCCCCCGACCTCCTGGTGGCTGAGCTCAGACTGCCGTCCTCTGTCCAGAACCCGCTGGGCTACGGCAGGGGACGAGGCTCTGTCGACCAGCTCCCTCTTGTGGCCAAAGCGGGGCACAGCATGTCCTGGGTGGTCTTGCCTGACAGGGAAGCGGCCTGCGAGCCCTCGCCTGCGGCGAACGAGACGGCATCTGCCCAGGTTACTCTGCGGCACATAGAGGACAGTGGGAGATACATTTACCAATACAGAGAGGTGGAGGAGGACCAGGAGAAGGAGGTGGTGGGGGTGGAGGAGTGCACAGGTTGTTGGAAGGTGAGCTCCAGGTTTACTATCTGTGATGCAAACACCCATGCTACTTACCTCATTCACCACCATTCACGCTCCTGTAGGACCTGAAATAGTTCATGTTTAAGTAATAACTCAAAGCAGCACAGACATTTGGCTCACTCTTTCTTTTACCGTACAATGCTTCACAGTAGTTTATTCACACTGAAAATATAAGTGCAAAAATATTAGTTATGAGCTTACATATGCTTGAAGTAAGTTGCTGTGCAATAAGTGAAATTCACTTAAGATTTTTTAAAACTAGGCAAAACAACTGCACCTTTACTCACTACTACTTAAGTAATTAGATAAGCCAATTATATTAGAAAAAAGTCCAACTAGATTTAATATCAAAGAAGTAGTTTTTGCAGTGATGGAGTTGCATTCCGATTTTGTAGCTGCGGCCAGAAGCCTTTGTTGGCATCAATGAAACAATTTAACTGAGGACATGTAGTCAGTGTGACTCCGCTCCTCTCAACAGGACCCGTCCATCAGCGTGGATGTAGATGGAGTTGGTCAGCAACGGACAGGCTCCTCTGACTGCCTGGAAGACAAGCATGAAGAACAAATGGCCACAAGAGGGCGTAGTAACACCATGGTAAGATTTAGGATTCAGCCGGACCCCAGCAGAACTGTAGGCCATATAAACTATAGAATATTAGAATATAGAATATAAAGCATATTTAACAGTTTGTTATCCTTACAGAGTGGAGTGCCAGAGCTCCAGTCTATGGAGGGGACCCTTGAGAGGAAGCACAAACTGCAATTTGGAGGGAAGAGGGTGAGGAAGGCTTTAGTCTGCACGACACTAGTGAAGCCACTGGCTCCTCACCTGCATTTGTACAACTGCCTGTTGCCTTATTTTAACAGGCCCCATGCCGAGGCTGGAACAGCTACCACGCTGTGCTGCATAGGAACACCTTGTGCTTCTACCAGGACACAAAGGATACACTGCGGGTGAGCACGAGGGGGAAAGCAATAGAATAGGGAACCAGATGTGAGATGCGTGTGTGTAAGATCTAGTGTCATTGCACAGTTGCATTAAAAGCCAAGTCTGGTGTCGTTTTGCTGTAGATTAGTGCACTGCAGTAGCACAACATGCTTGACCAGATTTCAAGAGAAAAAAGCATTGAAAAGATAGAAATACAGAACATGGTATACTGTAGAAACTACGATATGCAGCTATTGAAGATATTCTTATAAATGTGATAAAGTAGCTGGATCAGACGATGCAATGTATAAGCATAGCATACACTTATAGTATATGCATGTACTGTATAGTTATCAGCATAATTATTAGCAAACCTAACACAGCCACTGTGTTTAGATCTAAGGCACATGGTCGGACAAATCAGACCCCAATGATTAATGACGGACTTAATTTGTGCTGTGCAGAGTTCAGTGTGTGGCCTTCCACTGAACCTGACTGGAGCAGAGTGTTGCCAAGCCCCAGAATATACCAAGAAGCCCAATTGCTTCTGTCTACGGTAAGAAAGCTATCAAATACGATACCCTGCTATCTTAATGTATTGGATACTGGTGTTTTACATCATACTGTTACATACCGTTACTGTTACAACATGCTGTTTTACATGTGTGACTTTTCGTTAGTCTGCGCGACGGCTCCGAGTACCTCTTCAATGCTTCTTCTCGCTTCATGATGAAGAAGTGGATGCTGAAAATACAAGCATGCACTGGTAAGTGTTTATTCATAAATACACTGTACTTTACTACAGTGCCTTAATGTGCCAGCGATTCAAATAGTTTGTGTGATTTTGATTTTCCTAAACAGGTCCCAGTGGATCTGTCCCCTTGTGTTTAAGTGTTCCTGTCAAACCAGGCCTCCCTGCTGCACTGTAAGATATGCTTTTCACACACTCACACTCTTCATTGCTTCCATGTAGGTATGCTGAGGAATAAAGGCATAATAAATAATTCCATGTATTCCGGACAGGAGCTCCTGCTCAGCTTGTCATGGTCTGTCTCAGTGCTTGTGTCCTTCCCGGCACGACGCCATCTCCACGTTCCCCAGGCGGAAAGCCACCGGCACCGTCCAAGCCAAAGAGATTGTCGTCCTCACCAGAGAATACAGCCACATGACAAAGAGTTGTCTAAAAAGATCTCAGGAGCAGTTCACCGTCGTACCTTCAAGTGCAGGCCTGTGCGGTAAAGGCCTCTGCCAAGGTAGAGTCCTTCTCCCCTGGTTACAAACATTCCTGTCTGTGGGATACTAGCACAACTCAGAGAACTTTATTATATTCTGTACTTCCATATTGTCCTTTTCCTGTATTAAAAGCTTCAGATTTCATTAATAGGCTCTTGTCTGACTGCCATGAGTGCTTTATTCAACAGTATTAAATACTGTATAGTATAGTCCTCTCACTGAATATGCTTGTTGTTTGATGTAGTATGCACTAGGGGGAGCTATGGGAACATATTATTAGTAACAAACAGCACCCCTAATTGGGAATACATATCGAATTCAGAGTTAACTCTTCCCTGCAATTATACTGTATCTATCACAATTAAAGCTGGTGTATCTTATGTATCATTTTCTGTCTTAACAATGTTCACCTATGGTGTTTGTGTTGTCCCTTTCCAGGTGATGACCTTGGTGGTGTGAGGAGAACGTCTCCCCTGTGTAGTGATGAGGACTGCCTCAGCAACAAGCAGCGCTCCCACTCATTCACCTCAGGTTAGCAGTGACCTCATCCAACATACAGTATATGGCATTGCATCGTATTGTAACACAATATAGGTAGATACAGAGAGTTTCATTTGATTTTACGCAATCAACCTCACGTGCGGCGTCCGTTCCCACAGCAACCTACCAGAAGATCAGACCTCCGTTTCAAACAGCTGCAGTAGGTGGGGGAAGCAGCTCTAACTACTCTGTGACACTGGTAATAGGAGACAAGGCATCGGGCAGCACATCCGTTAGCAGAGGCCCTGAAGCTCCCCAGCTGGGTGTGGCTGGTGCCTGGCCAGACCCTGCTCTGAGGAGCTATGCTAGCCTGCCTCGGCCGCACAACAAGTCCGTCTTCAAGAAGTTCTTTGGGAAAAGGCACGAACATGTCTGAGATCCGAATGAACTGGTTTATTCTTTTATTTTTTTTATGTGCAGTGCACATCTGTATTGAAGGATCTTGTTGCTACAATCTGTATTTATGTTTTGAAAAGTTATCACCATTTTATTTTTGATGTGCTTTAAGAAATTATGCTCTACGGTGTTTTTCATTACGAGTCCTGTTCCATGATTTTCTATCGTTTGTTTGTGACGAGAGCAGTACTGTGTGAGTGTGTGTGTGTTGCTGGAAGATTTGATGAAGGAATATTACAGCAAATGTCATTTACGGATGTGTTTTCTTTCAGTACATTCAGTTGGCTCACATACTGTAATAAGCCTGTCAGGTGAGAAACATACCGGCATACAAGCCACTTCAACTTGCTTTAAGCAGGCTTCACTTGTATGCTGAACTCTGCTCTCTTTATTATAACGGTTAATGCCTTCTGATCACTAGCATGTACTGTTGCTCACCATCCTCCACCTTGCCCGCAGTTTGACACTGCTGATTCTTGATCTGTATCATAAAAACATATCCTTACTAATCTTAGTAAGGATATTCATAATAAATCATTGATGTCTAATATTCAGTGAGTGGCCCCTGTAATTATTAACGGCTGAATGAGTGTTTTTTCCCCCTCATAATTCCTTGTTATTAAGGAGGGTGAGCTGCCTTCCCCAGAGTCTATAAACTGTAGAGAAAGAGATGAATAGACCGGATGAGGGGTTAAAAGAGGAAGGCGCTGGAGCATTTGGTTGAGAACATCTTAACATCAATGGTCTTAATTCTGCATATTGAAAGATGGCTAAAGACACAATTCAAAGGCAAACTCATAGACCGTTGTATTTATTCTTATCATTCTCTACTTATATTAATGCTGTAATCAGATAATCCTATGGAAAAAATGAAGTGCCTGTCTATTGTAAGTATTTAGTATAACAAAACATTTAGGACACACTGTACATGCACAGATTCAGTCTCCATATATCACAACATATTCTAACTGATTTGAAACATTGCCAACTAATTTGTACCAGATACTTGTCTATTTCATAATATCAATATTCCTTTCCCCCACGCACCAAATCAATAGTCAGTGCATCGATATTAACCCTGAACACTTAGACCGAGTAGCACTGTTAAATGTGGTGGATGGAAAAGAAGAAAGAAGAAACAGTGTTTTATTACATCCCCAATCTATTTTCTGGTAAATGGCAAACTGCCAAATAGCACACTATGGTCCATATCGGAGCCCATACCCCTTACACACACGTAACAGTATAGAGTACAGCATATGGAAAGTGGTGTGGAAACCGTTACTTGTGTGGTGTGAAATTGTCCAAAGCCTCAAGTAGAAGCATTATTCATGGCAGGTTGGCAGTCTGTGAATCATTAGGACGTTGATGCTGAATGCTATGACTCAGTTCTTGGAGCACTGTGAAATAAACCCTGTTTGGCATGGAAGAAACCACCTTCCTTACAACTGACATCATTCCATAACCACAAGCTACAGTACCAGGATGGATGTTGGACTGGATCAGAACTGGGGCCTCAGCCAACCCAATTTACATTTATATTAAATGTTATACTGATATTGATGATATTTATACATCCATAAATTGTATATTTATACAGAAACATGTACTAGAAGTGATAAGAAACGACAACAAACAACAAATTAACCAAACAATAACACTATAAAGTCAACATTTCCTTATACAGTTGTGTTACAGCATATTTGGCCACTGACTGGAATCGATAACTCAAAGTGAGTGCTACATGAACAATCCATGTCTTTCATATCCATCTATTCAATTTGACTGGTCACTTGTATCATTTATAAAGTACGTTTAAAAGTGTCAACCAAAGTAATAGGCCTCCATGGGCTAACTTCTGAATGTGACATTAAATGCTATAATGCAATATCAATGTGTTATTTGTTTACGTACAACACCAGTAGAATACTAATACAATGAAATACAGTTGAGCAACTAGATAAATACTTCATGCATTCAGTGCTTCATGCATTTGCATGTGAGGGGAAAGCTTAGTAGCTTTGGTTCTTTGCATTTACTAGTAGACTCTCACTGATTCTACCTCTCCATCATGCAGGCCCATATCAACATAATGGCAGCATGTTCCTCTTAGACACACTGTAGAACAATAGAGTCACGGGTCAAAACCGGGACCAATCAATCACTTTCTAGCCATGACCGCTGTGGTCCATACGTGACCTCAGACCTCTGTGTCGTCCGCTCTCAACCTCCTGACAGCTCCTGCTGCCTGTCTCGCTGCCTCAAGTGGGATGTGACCCTCCCCTGCAGAGAAGGCAATACATCTCAAGTGTCACCACATCTCATTCCCTATACACAGCCACACACGTCTCAATGTCTCATGTCGTATATGTACACCATAATTATGCAACATTTCCCTGCTCTAACAGTGCATAAGATAATATTTAGAGTGCGTTAGCCAGAGTCATTCACAGAGAAGCAGAGATCACAACGAACCACCATAGCCATGTAACAAGAGGTGGATGCCCTCAAGACATGGATCAGAAAGGGTTTGGAAAACACAGGTTAGGTCTGGTAACTTCTATATGGTCATAGGTGAAGCCCTCTTTAAACTTCCTCGGTAAAGATGGCTTTATATTGGCTTACATCATCAAGACAATATGAATGAAGGCACGTTCAATTTATACTGCTACAATCCAAGGTTTGCATAGCAACTGTGCAAGTATTGGTGGGGGAAGGGGGAAGAAGGGAAAGGAGAGAAAAAAAAAGTATGCCTGTGACCTCTAGGCGGAGAAGAGAGCAGTCAGGCAGCATTCAGGTGGCAGGGGCCATCTCACTTCTGTACTTTTGTTGGCGAGAGTAAATTAAATCGAATTATTAATAGTACATAAATATATATAATAAAGCTAAATGATTAAAAGAAGCACAGGTGTAATGTATCACTTTGTGAATGGAATATTATATAACAGTGTCATGAATAGTAAAAAGGAACAATTGTGTTTGTTGTGTACCTATTCTCTTCTCTGGGGTTATTTCGTGCCCTTGCCCCTTTGATCCCCACGGAGCTTTAAAGGCTCTGTCGTAGTTGGGTGTGCTAGCAAGGACACTGCAGGCTTTGAAACCCAACACGGTCTGCCTCAGTAGCCCCAGGGAGTCCATGAAAGTGATGTAATGGGAAGAGTGGTTTTGGAATCACTGGTGGTGCGCTGTGGTATGGTATAGTGGCTAGCAAGCCAGATCAAATGGCTTCACCACGGAAGCTCACAGATAAGATGTGGCATTAAACGCCCACCTGTCAAGACCTCCGGACCGAAGTCACCGTTTAGTTATGCCTGCTAACAAACGGGTGAATTACAATTGAACAACTGCTAACATTACAGGCATTATACTAGACATTATAATGAAAGGCAAAGGGAACCTGTCACTTTTGTGACATGAACTAGAACTAATAATCATGTATGCTGAAAAATAGCTTTTTGTGGATATATATGTTATAAGAGGCTAAAGCATTGCCTCAGATGTATGGCTTCTACTAGAACGGACACTGAAAGATGTCATAGTATACATAAATAAACCAGCTTTAGATGTAATTTTTGAAAAACAAACCGTTTTAGAGAATATTATCATGACTGGAGGAAGCAATGTCAGTCATCCACCTAGTCTACAAATGTAATTTACATGCTTTGTATCTACGGCATTTAAAATGTTGGCCAAGCATATCTTAGATTGATGTACCATAACCCATCCTCTTTCACAGCTGTTACAGTGCCTACTGGGCTGAAACCATAACTGACATTTCCTTATTAAATCGCTTCTCCCCCACCAGCGCCTACAGCGGGCTAGCCTTTGTTCTGTACAGTTGCTAAGCCAGTTGTGTGAATGCACGCGTGTGTGCGCAAACGCACACGTGCACTTAACCAGATCTGTCTTACAAATATGACGTTAAGAGGCAATTTCATGTTGTATTAATTCAAGCCTTCAATACAGCTCCTAACACAATATCACTCATGTAGCTCAATAACTAGCTCCCATGAGAGCCTATCACACTGTTAGCAACACTATGGTTAGATAGGTAAAATACTGTGCCGCGGCGTTGTAGAAAAAGCAAGCACAATGACAAATATACCACATGCAACTACAAAAACAATTACATTGATTTGTTTTTTGTTTTGCTACAGTTGTGTATCAAGCATGTGAATAACCAAGATAGAAAATAGATAGGCCTACATACAGGCATACAGAAAGAGTGAACCTGGCACACATTTAAGGTGGCCTCTGCCACTGTTACATAATCCATCTGATACCAGTGGGCTGGTGTCACCTCCAACTCAGGGACAGAACCAGCCTGTACCCTTGGAGAAGTAACTGGGCCTGTCCAACAGCAGAGGTACACTCTTCAATGGCATTATAATACAGGGCTATAGCACAGCACAGTTTGTGTTTCAACCACAACCATGGACTAAAGTGCACATGGCTGTATGGGGAAGGCTATAGACAGCTGGGATCAATAAAATACCAGGTCGTTCCTGAAATGGTTTCATACGTCCTGAGACTGTTGCCATGTAAAATACAGTATATTGTCCAGTATGTGATAGAGAGCATTTCTAATTGATTATAAAGTCAATGGAAACTTTAAATAAAGTTCCCGATTGCACACCTTGTTTGTAGAATACTACTGCCGTGTTGACTTTGAAGTAGTGCTCAGTGAATTCAGTGGCGGCCATAACAGATGCTAGCACAGCAGCGCATCTGACGCATAGCACAGCTGGCTGCCCTCTCTTCTGCCAGCCTGACAAGCTACATCAGTTACACAGGTGGCATTAACACCAGTGGAAACAGCGCTCACACTCTGCGTTTCATCTTTGCAATGACCTAAAGATACTTCAATACACACATACAGTATATATATACACACACACACACAGAGTTGGAAATGTTTATTAGAATAATATAAGTAGATTTGCAGAGCAGTTATGAACAGGCAGATCATACTGTACTTTATCTGACACTTCTGTATTCATGGTGGCGAAGGGACAAACAATGTTAACATTGCTCATCATTGTTTTCAAACAGCAGGTACCTATACATACATTGTATGAATGTCCTAATATAGCCTTCCCTATATTATATGCAAGATCAATTGTGGGCAAGGTAATTGTTAATTCCTTTAGTACAGATAGAACAAAATATTGATACCATATGGAGATAAAGGATTTATGTGTGAGTCTGCCTGTAGTAGCAACTATTACACAATTGTTTTCTCATCAGTGCAACTGCATGCGTATACGATACCCTAAGCTGATGTAAGACCACAGCAAGCATTTTATGAAATAACCTCAACACAAATACAGACTAAATTTAAACGGTTGTATGCCATCCTTTCTATGTCGAGTATTTAGTTTTCTGACACTAGATCTGTTTATTAGGTTGCAGCTCTTAGACACTCTCGCAGTGCAGAGACAATGTCTTGCAGAATCACATCTCTGTTCTCCTTGGATACCTGTATGATAAGAAGATAAAATATATATATATATATAAATGAATAAATAAATAAATAAATATATATATATATATATACATACACACTGTGTGTATGTATGTATGTATGTATGTATGTATGTATGTATGTATGTGTATATATATGTATGTATATATATATATATATATAAACAGAAACACAATGTTGAGCTTCAAGGGCGAAAATGCCTAAATTAGAATATGGAATGATATGGGGGATGTGCTGTAAGACAGCCACAGCCCATCCTCCACCCACACCCAGCCTAAGCAGCATCGATTCCATTGAACTTTGTTCCGTCTTATCACACAGGTATCCAAGGAGAGTGTGTGTATTATTTAAAACATAACATAGCCCATTTGATTGGCTATCTGACTGGTAGTGGGAGTATACTGTAGGTCAGAGATGATCAATCAATCAATCAATCAATCTTTATTTATATAGCACTTTTCATACAAATTCATGTAACATAAAGTGCTTCA
>JAODUH010014363.1:0-27757 GCA_027564835.1 Typhlichthys subterraneus | reverse complement strand
AACTTTTTAGTTGAGTTTTTTCTCTTTTAGTGGATGTGCAGCATGTCTATGTTGCTTTATTTTTAGAACACTTTTTTGTCATGTGTTTAGTGACGGGTGCTAAAGTCCCCTTCGGCGGGTACTTTAGGGATGTACAGGTTAAAGTAGATCTTCATATCAGCTAACTACCTCAAGACCAAACATGTTCACCTTCCTTCTCAATAGCTCCTATACTGTATATTACAATGTGGTCATGCAGTGGCAGCTTTTATCAATAGTGAATAAAAAAAATAGCACAATTACAAGTATTAAGCAGATAATGGCTAGGAAATGCTTGCAGGTATAGGCCAACACCAGGGCTCAAACCCATGACCTTCCAGGGAGTAGAACACCCAGACCACAAGATCATCCTATTCCCTCTAATTCCTTAAATATACACTAGTTGTTACAGTTTACAGCTAATCTTACAGGATAGAGTAAAACTATAATCTATTAATAATTCATAAATGCATGAACCTCATGTTCCAAAGACATTTTACACAGGTATAATAAACAGGTACATGTGATTGTACAAGCGTGCAGATCCTCAACACACAGAACGAGACTAGGGAAAACTCATAGCGATTCAATGTCATTCCATCCTGAGGAGAATTCTTATCATTTTCTTGCTGAGGTTAGGCTTTGTCCAATTAGAGTCATGAGATTATTCCTTTCCTGCCAAGAGAGCTCTCATATCCATTGTGAAATATCGCTGGCCCAGCATTTGCTCTGTCCGGTAATCATATCCCAATGGACCTCCTTCTCGTCTACAACCCCCCCCCCCCGCATCTTGTGGGTCACTTTGCCATACGTCTCACTTCCTGCCCCCCTTTCCTCCACCGTGCATTTGGAGAGGGAAGGCAAAAGAAGAGGACAACATTTGGAGACGTGGGAGGAGGAGACATTGAAGAATCGTACAAACTCCTGTCTCAAACTGCTTCCCTTATGGCTCTGCTCCTCTACACTTCCCTGAATCAGATGCACATTTTCGCCTCTAATTTCTCCCATCATTTTAAATAATATAGGTTAAAATCTTATTCCTGAAGCATTGAATATAAAGCCTCTCCCTTCAATGCCATAGTAGAGGATGCTCCCTCAGAAGCTCCGCCCCACACATTAGAAGAGCGTTGCCAAGGCTAGGATATTGTTGTTGTGTGCGGTTTGCACCACCTTGCGTGTGTTCCTGTTCACGGAGCCAGAGCTGTGTAGAAACAGCAGATTATTGTTTCCAGCACGCACAGAGAACGGTAAGATAGCAAAGAGATATTTTGTGAATATGATAAAAAGGTTATTACTGTGGGTTACCAATGCTTACTATACCTTTAAGCCTCATGTTGCGGGTCACTGAAATCATATTTACCTTTATTCTTTCAACACAAGCCTTCATCTATTCCTCTATATAGGGGTAATGAACATGTACACAAGTAAAACAATTAAAAAATATAAAAGGAAAATATGTGGGTTAAATTCAGATGATGAATTTCGCAACATGTGTATGTGACAATTAAAGCACTTTTACCATATATATTTTGTCCACCTTGCAATAATTGTAAATAGTGTAACCGTGTAATAGTGTGCAATTGTGTAACAGTGTAATAGTTACAATTATAGCAAGGTGGACAAAATATGTGTAAAAATTATATTAATATTCAAAGAAAAGTCCATTATAGCACAAGATTATTGCAAAAGGTGCATTTTGTAACAAGTGGGTAGATTAAAAAAAAGTAATAATTGATGGCAATTAATTTTAATGCATTATTGGGGGGGATACGGACTTGTTTTCAAGTGAGTTATAAAGCACTGGGTCATTCTGACCCAGAACATAAGTCGTGTATAGTGAAATTGAGCATAACATGAGGGCTAAGGTGCAGAATGATGATAGCCTTACTCACATCCGAGAGCGTTCTCTTCACCAGTAATGGTGTGAACCAAGTGGTAATTTCAGTTTGTTGATAGAGGGGATCACAGCCAATGAGCTGCAAGGAAAGGTTGTCACAACAAGGCCTGCTGGTCTTAATCGACATCAGCTGGTCTTCAAGGTGCAGATGTAGTTGCGTTTACTGGTGTCAAGGCACTGCTGTGTGTTATTATAATTTCTCTGGTGTTATGAGAGCCCAACAGCCTTGTTTATGAGGCACCTCTGGTAATACTGCCAAACCACGCAGGTGTTGCATTGTGCATTTTGTGAGCAGTCATCCCTGGAGATACATCATCACTTTTACACAATTACACAATAAATCCGTGCAAAGTGTAAAGCTGTGATGTTTGTTTGTGTTGCTCAAAGGATCCAATCCCATTCAGATAAGAGAAGCCTTTTCTCAGACATTCTCCATTAAAAGACAGTAAGAGTCAAGTGAATTAAGGCGATAAGAGGCAGAATAAAGAGATGGACGATAATGACAGAGGTATTGCAGGGTAAAAATAAGAGTCTTAGCAGATATGCACTGGCTAATAAGAGAGCAGGATGTCGCCAGAGTGATAATTAGTGTGTTCTCAGAGGCACCGAAGCTGAAGTGGCCCAGGCATATGCCCTGAAGATAATCCACACAGACTCACACATGCATTCGCTGTATAATTAGAAGACCTTTCTAACCTGAAAAAACACCTGCAACGCTCATAAACTGCAGCCAAGACAAGCCTAAATTATTCTCTACATTTATATTTCCTGCTTACTATTAAACTACATCACCTTCTAATTTATAGAAACTGATACTTTAATTATCAGTTGTTATGAATAGTTACTGAAATATTGATTGTGAAATCCATTACAGACTCCTTCATTAGTTTTACAATCAAACCAATAATCATGTAGCCACCCTCAGTTTTCATGTTTTGTTTTTGTTTTTATACTGCAATGCTTAATATCCTATGAACTTAATTGTGTTTTTTCCGTGTTTTTATGCAGGAGTAGAAGAATAAACCACAGCATTACTGCCACTCACACTGGCTGCGGTTGAGTGCCAACTCATACATGTTTCATGAAACAAACACTTTAACTTCCAGCAGAAAGCCTTAGAAAAACACCTCCGCTCCCATTTTACAACCTGCATCATTCAAGCTACAGTATTTTAAATTAAGTGGAGGCAGCCCACAGCTAAGGAGGCATACATCCAAAAAGTGGAACTCAAACAATATGTTAACTGACTTCTCCACTGTAAACAGGTAAACAGACAAACAGACACGCACAAGCTCATTTAGCCATCAGTGACTTTTACTATAATTACTCTGTTTAAATAATAAAATAGGTTAGACATTGTCATGATTTTAAGGTAATAGTTTCCCATACATTGAGATACCATTAAGATTTGAAGATCTACAAACCTGAGAAACCAAAAAACTGAAACCCAACTGAGGGTTTGGAAATAAATTCTACACAGTAGCTAATTACAAGCCATACAGCTACAGTGCTTCAACATGCTTTACTACTATTTAAAGCACTTTGTATATATATATATATATATTTAACTGGGGTTTTGCATGTTTGGGGTATATCCTATAGAAGATATGTCATAAATGATATTAACTTGAAGCTCTGTAAGTGTACAGTAAATAATTTATCAGTAGTGTAAGCACATTTTAAGCACGTCTTAAATTACCCTCTTGAAAAATAAGACTTGGCTTGAAACTGACCATGGACATCTCTGACCATCACAGTGAGCAAAGGCTGCATTTTAGATGTATGATCAGCTATAACACAATAAAGGATCTTAAAATCATATTTAAATCAGTATAGATTCAATACATCATAAGTGCATATTCTAATGTCTTCTTCTACAACTTTTACACATGCTTTCTCATGTGTTTGCCAGCCCACCACCTTCTGCAAATTATAACCCATTGTAAATTGAATGGGTCAATTTCTCTCAGTACGTTTACCTCTAGATGCCTTAGCTTAGTGTAACAAATGTTTGATAGACTAAAATAGAATAGCAGAATAAATAATTTATTTGGCGCACGCACACATACACATACACACAACACACAGTTTATTTGATGTTGAACCATTTATCTATCTTGGGATTGTATTTGCCCACCGGCCTTTCCTCCTTGTTGTGGGAAAGATTAAAATATGGTTTCAAATGTTAAATTGGATAGCTGTACGGTTGCTTGGTGTTTATACAGTAGCATAGCTTTGCATGGCAATGGTTCTGTGCTCAATCTGTAGCCTGGGTCTCTGTGTTTGACTGAGATCCTGAAAGTCAACATGCAGAGAATGAACAGAGAGGCCTCATTTCTAATACCCGCTTGACCCAACACAGCCTATAAGGGAAGAAGCCACTTCCAAATAGCGCTTGAACACTCTAAGCAGAGAATTAGTGTCTAACGGTCATCTCCAGTGATGCTGATGTAGAGAGACAAGCACTTAAACAAGAGTTTTATGTTCTACTGTATGAACCACAGCTTGTAATAAACATCATTAGATTCATAAGGTGTTTACCACCAAGTGGACATTTAGTAAACAAGACATTTGGTGTGCAACCCACAACAAGCAGGGGTTGCTATCTTGCTCAAGGACACTTTGACAAGATCTCATTGATTTCAGCACGAAAGTGACCCAAGCACTATTATGAATGGGCTCTTAATTTATATTCACCATTAAAAATAGCTTGTTTTTCAGACTTGAACCAACACATAGGGCCCTATCTTACAACCTGCGCAATGTGGCGCAAAGCGGGAATGCTAAGTGTCTTTGCTATTTTCAGACCCATGCAGTTGTCATTTTCCCACCCAGCAAATGCATGTGCGCCCATTAGAGTGCCCGTGGGTGTGTTGGTCTACATGAGGTGTGGTCTAGCGCATTGATAGCGCATTTCTATCATGACGCAGCGAAAAGTGATTACGCGATTGATCAGCAAAAACCTGGTCTCATGTCAATGTGCGGCACATTATCAATATAGTCTGTCGGCCGCGTGGACCTGTGCGCGGTGGCTGCGCATGCAAAGCCCCAATATACGGAAGAGCCATGTCTTGTTAAGGCTCCCAAAGTAGAACATTAATAGTAGACGTTTTGTAATAAGAACCCACATTTATTATTGGAAACAATCTGTGTCGATAAAATAAAAGACACATTTTCACAGTCCGAACAACAAACCCACCGGTATAATTGCAGACTATTATGCAAGCCGCCTGGATTTTTTTATGGGAATGGGAGATGAATTGAATGGGAGAGGATTGGCTTATCATAGGTTACGCGCAAAACACATCCATGAAAAATGAAGAGAGTAAGCACAACCCTTTTGAACCATGCACCTGGCGCATTGACCGTTTCTCTGTCGTTAATATAGCAAAAATTTATTTGGACACGCCCTAAATGCAATTTGCGCCTTGCTCTTTAGACCGTGCACTTAGATAGTTAAAATAGCGCTCATATACTTATATTCTCTCTTTCCAAATGTATATTGTTGCATCTACAATTTTGCCAATTATTAGATTTTACCTGAAGCATGTTTTTTGAATAATTGATTTATAGGTTTCTTGGTTGTAGGTTTTCCGAAAACTAGTTCAAAACCATTTTATATTTATAACTGCATATGCATTCACTTTACAAGAAAGCTCTTGCTCTTAGTTGCTTTTATATGTAAAGGTTATCCTACAGCAAAACCTCACAGTGTTGGCAAGTTGCTCCACAATGCCCATCCACATTAAGTGATACCGCAAAATGGCCCATCTCTGGTGTGTGTCAAAAGAAGTTATTTATTTTCTCCAGGAGGCCGTTTATTACAAAAGGCCATAACTCACAATTATTCTGCAGGCAGAGAAAGGTTTAAGCATCCAGGCCCTAGTAAACTACCCTTCTCTGAGTCCTCTAGCCTTTACGAGGTCACACAGATTAAACGGCTGTTAGGTGCCTGATTGGAACTGGTCATTTCAAGCACGGCACCTTGTTAAAAAGTTTCCTTGTTCCTGAATTGATCATATGTTCACAATAGAAACCAGGTTATATTGTGCCATTGCGGCGGCTCAGTCAGCATGTTACATTATGATGACTAATGCCATCTTCTTACTTCCTGGGGGCTCTGCTGAACCAGACCTCTGCGGTGCGAGTATCACTGATCTGGCCATCACTGCTGCTGCCAGGTGTTATGGCAGCCATGGAGGGCGTAGATGTCTTCGTTCACCAGCAGCGTGCTTCCTCAGATGAACTAAGCATCTCTTGGACAAAGGAACGCGCAGAGAGACGTGGTTCAGGTTGTGGTCATTGTGGTAGCACAGTCAGTATGTTGGTAATGGTCCATTTCTGACCCGAGCAGTTCTGGATGGCCAGCTGGAAACTGAACTCTGATCGTCTGCTCTCCACCAGCTCCAGACAGCGCTGGCTCTCGGCATTCTCAACAGAGCCTCCCTGGTGAGAAAGAGGGAGAGTCTTGAGTTATGATTCGCAGGCATTTTGTGTGTACGTGTGTGGGTGTGTGTGAATGCCTGACAATGTCAGCATTGGCAAGGCTTGTTTTACTGCCATAACATACTGTATGTCAGTGACATCACTGTGTGTGTGTGTTAATAAGTTTTAGGTCCCTTAGAGTAAGAGTAGTAAAATTGTATTGAGCCTGAGCATGTGTTATGTTTACAGTCCACTAATTATTAAGAATAAAAAATGGAAATAAAAAATTTTAAGCAAAAATATAGACGCCTCAGTTGGCTATCCAGTTCATATTGAATTACTTTCTGAACGATCTGTTGATTGCTGCACATTCTTTCTGTTTTCAGAGAATTTCAAATTTGTCGTTGCTGGGGACTTTTCACTGACTTCTCATCTGAGGCCTCAAGACTACTTTATAGTTATGGATGAATGGCCACTGCAGTGAAAGTCCTCTTCCTTTTTCTGAACAATGGCAGGTGAAGTATCTTTGCTGAGACGACACTTTTAAATAAAAAGAGCAACACACACAAATATGATCAAAACCAGTATGTGACACCGGTGGGCTTCGGTGACTGAACACGCACCATGTCGTATCCCTTTATTCTGCATTCATTTTAATACAGTTAGGTTTCCTTTACACAGGGACCTTATTGCAAACATACTGTATAAAAGCAGTCCACAGTTGTAAGAGGCAGATGTATTTCTCTATACTTTGACTATACCACAGATAAATAAAAATGATGCTTGATGATTGTACTGTAGTTGTAAAAATAAGTAACTAAAATGGAGTTCTCCTTGAGGCTTTCGATGCGCTCAAAAGGTATTGATTCACACAGCATTTCATTCGTCTGTGAGCACAGCTGCCTCAGTACAGAGCAGTCTTGACACTGACTGACATAACACACTGGCATAATGGTTCCACTGATGGGGAGCATGTTTCTGCACACTGTATACACACGCTAGCTCAGAGGTCTTCAACGGAACCCTTGGCTGACAGAAACACGGCACACGGACTCCCCTAACACATACGGTATACATTTGTTTTAGATGCCGGGCCAACAGTAATGTGTAGGGGTGGTCATGTATTGTGCCATGTATAAAAGTAGGCCACCAACTAAGCCATTAAAACAATTGACAGATGTATATATTTATGTATGGCACAGATTGTATTAATGTTTATGTATATTTAATGACATTTAAATTTTTGGAAGAAATTAAAGGATCAAATAATTGAGGACCCCCTGTAGAATCTCTGAGGACCCCTTGGGATCCCGGAACCCCTGTTGAAGACCTCTGCACTAGCTCACAGTTCACAGATATACTGTATATTACCATGCCTGGTGGTAAGTTGATTTAGATAAAAGTTCATTTTAAATGCTGTAACGTAAATATTGTCAGTGTCACTGGGTTTGTAGTCTACCCTTGATACCAGCATTTTGAGATGCTTTGGACATGGTTCAGGCATACCAGTTTTACTGTACTTAATCTTTACCAGCTACTGTACAGTAGTACTGTACAGTAACTGGTATGGAATGGTAAAAACGCCATGTCATTTCACAACACTCTTAATATGCCCAGTTCAGGATTTCACGGAGCACTGTAATGCCTGACTGATGTTCCATTAAGATTATCACCATGACTTCACAAGCCAACGCATCTGAGGGGCTTCTAATAAGCACACTTAAGAGCCTGCTTTATCTCTGCCTCTGAGGAGCTTAGTGAGAGTAAAAGCACACACAGGATATCTTTCCTGTACAATGATATACACACAAGTCTATCGCGCACACACACGCGCGCACACTAACATTTGGTTTGCCTCCAACACATTATCGTCAATCCGGCAGTTTTCTGGCCTGTCACCGGTCACGGTTAGACCGCACTATTGATCCTCTCAGAACTGGAACCCTGATTCGTCATCTGGTCGGCCAGCCAGCACAGTGTGTGTCTATGCAGATGCTCGCTCATCAAATTGTTCACCTTTAAAGATCAGATATCTAAGGTTGCATGATTGCATGGACTCCAATATGGAGTTGGTCCCCGGGAGCTGCACAGCGGCTGCCCACTGCTCCCTTGAGGGATGGGTTGAATGCAGAGGATGAATTTCACAACATGTATGTGTATGTGACAATAAAAAGCACCTTTACCTGGACTGTGCCAAATAATCCAGCGTGACAAGCAGTACTCACCTGTTATGCTCTCACATTATTTTAAACTTGTCTTTACAAATTAAAACATTCAGGTCTTAAAGCTGCTGTGTGTAATATATTTAATTTAAAATGGAAAAAAATAACAACTATTATCAAGAGAGGTATAAGAAATATCAGTTCTGATAATATGTCAAAGAACTGTATCTACTGCATTGTGGAAATTTCTTTTTAAATGAACAGATAGCTCCGCTCTGTACCCTTGTAATACCAGTTTATACCTCAAGGGGCAAGGTGAGTCACCAGCTTTCAGGCTGCTCTCATGCAAACATTAGATGAAGAAATACACTTAGAGATATTTCATGGATGTGTTCTAAGAACAGAGCTACTGCTTGCTTGCTGGCTTGAAATGAATATGACAAAATATGTATTTCCAGCAAATGTCTTAATTACACAAATATTGTGCATTTATTGTATTGTATTTTATAGTGTATTGTGCAGTTCATAGATTAATATTTTTAAACAAGTGCTGATTGCACAAGGAAGTGAAGTGTGAATGAATATGCATACAGTGCTCAAGGCATATAGGCTATAACAAATGTAATTTAGGCGAAACTGTTAATTACACCAACATTGTTCTATAGTGAAACTATAGCCTAGTTTGTTCATACAAGATGCAGTTACAGCCCGATCACTATATGCCCTGGTATTCCAGTGCACTGGCGACGTGTGTTGCTTTCCAGCACTGGATGAATCAGTATCATGACCTTGTTGTACAACTCAAAGCCGTTCTTCTCGCCAGTGTGTTTTCCAACCACACCACAGAATCAACATAGAGCATGTGTACTGTACACAGTTGCGTGGGGGTAGCCTATATGATGGAGTTTATCAGGTGTTCCTCTGTCGGTTATAATTTCACCATGCTGTGGCACCGGAATATTTTTAAATAGCAGTGTTGTTGGCTCACGGGGCCTCCTGGACTAATGTGTTAGCACCCGTTTTAGGCTTAATTTCGTCACACTTTGAGCCTAAAACATGGCACTGTATGTACGAACAGCACACATGTGTCTAAAACGCTATTCTGCCTCCTGAATGGGACACAGGATCGCAAGTTGCGCTTTCCTATCCTATATGCATTCATGGGAGGGTCGAAGAAAGATTGGGAGTGCCGCGCAAACAAATGGGAGGAGATACGTAAGTGGAGAGTGATTACCTATATGCCTTTTGATTGTATGAAAACTGCGATGCAAAGCGCAAATCGATTTTGCCTTGAAATTTCTCCACCTCTGAAAAGCAGGTGTAATCCCAGTTTATTTTAACAGGGGAAGAAAGCAACGGCAAGATTAATCCGAGCAAGACAAATGCACAGGCCATGGAGAGATGTGCTGAAGGATTTGATTGCTTGTGTGGGGTTAAAAATAGATGTTAATTCCACTTCTATCATTTAAATTTGATAGTCACCCAAATATAATTATTTTGGGGTATAATTACACCCCTTTTATCTCTAGGTTTGATGATATATATAGACAAGTAGGCTATTTATAAATAGTTGTACTTCATAATCGTTAAACTTGTTAAACTTGTTTTCTTTTTCTGAGTCTGCTGTTCCATTGCATTCTGGCGCTACTTCACAGGCACAGTGAAATTATCATTTTAAAAATACAATCATATTATACTAGGCCTGATAAACAAAGAGGAGCGCTAGAGCATTAGGCGCTGGCGCTCGGTTTACGACTGGGGCATCGTACGTTTTATGTAATTGACAAGAGCGAAAAGCAAACTTTAAAATAAAACAACGACAAACAAGAACAACAACGATGCAGCATTCAATCTGAAGATTTAACTGCCCCTGACCTGCCGTCCAATTGTGCATAGGCGTGTTCCTAGGTTAAGCGTAGCTTCGACCCAGAAGCATAAATTACGGCCCACGTCTTGATGAAAGTCTAGGGGGGGAAATCACATTCTTGTAATGTAGTAATGCAGCATTAATTTGAATATTATTACCGTTTTGGAAATAATAATTTGTTACACTACTAATTACTGAAAAAAGATATAATATTACAGTAATACATTATGAGTAACTTGATACTGCCCAACACTGGTTATAAATAAGATTAAATCACTTCTGCAGACTATTGGCTTTTTGTGTGTGTGGACCAGGAGTGGATTGATTCTGATCTTAGGGGGAAGGTGAACAAAGGACACCACAATATTCTGGTGAAATGCTGACCCCTAATGGTGTGGAAAATATGTTATTTGTATGCACATAGCACCTTTAACTAATAAATAATTTACACGTCCTAATGGATGTTGCCTGTCCATTAATGATATAGCCAAAGCGCATGTGATTTAAAGTGTGTAATTGTGTTTTATGTGCTCAAGTGGCAGTGTAAAGCATGTTCATGAGTAGTGTTTTGCTAAATCAAATTTATGCAAAATAGTGGCACACAGTTGGCTAGAAGCTGAAAACAGGAGATTTCAAAATGTAAATGTTAACAGTAAAATCCTGTGGATATATTGTATTGCCATGCCATGCAGTGAATCTAATGTTAACTAACACAGCAACTGTACTCAAGCTATGCACTTACGTTTTTAAATTAGTTAAATTTCCTCCCTAACTTCCTTTCTCGCACCCTGCATCCATTATCTCTCTCTCTCTCTCTCACACACACACACACACACACACACAGTTTCTATCGACTGCTGCTCTGGGTGAGTCTTAGTTCAATATTGTAAAAGATCTGCTTATCAATAATTCACCCATACCGACTGCTCGATTCACATGAAACACTATTTTTGTCTGGCTGTGATTTTCTTCTGCAAAACTACATCATTCGCCCACTTCCTGCGTTTACTGTAACCTGTGTGTGTTATTTTCTGTTTGATTCCCATGCCGAGCTATTCTCTCTGTCCACTTCTCTCTGTTAACCTCTTTTTCTCACTATGTCCCTCTGGTTTCACAAAGAAACAACCTTTGTGAGTCACAATGTATTTGTCCAAACAAATAAAGAAATAAAATTAAAATTTTATCTCACAAAGCACTCAGAGCACAGTAGTGGTCTCTTGGAGGCGTATAAAAACTAATTGTAAACAATCCACCATAAGATTCACCAATGAAAATCAAACAGAAGAGAGGTTTCACATTGGGAGTAACTTTCCAAACATTCCTCATTATACAGATGCATCTCCATACATTTGCGTAATTTCAATTTTTCAATTGGCAAAGTCAAACTATTAATTACATGGTTGAACTTTCTGTTAAAATTTGGTTTTCTACTGTTTGTTTTTACGGTGAAGTCTTACCGTATTTTCTATGGTAAAGTTCAGGCAACCACATCTGCCAGGTTTTTACCGTAAAATGTACAGGTTGTTTTTTACACGGTATTATATTATATTATATTATATTATATTATATTATAGGATATAGCAAGTTTTAATTGCAACCTGATCTAAATTATTCCTTAAAAATGCTCTTTGGAGTTATAAAGCATAAAACTACTATGTAATCATAATCCATTTTCTTGCAGGAATATATACACATCACACAGTACATTGTATTGATGCAGGCTTAACATAATAGCACATGCCTATGCATGCAGAAAACAGAGCAAGGCTATAGGAGATAAGTCAGTATTGAACGTTATTTATTTTCCTCATCTTTGTATATTTTATTAAGACATTTTCTTTTATAATATCTAACAAAAAAAAGCATTTTGATAACTTGCCAAATCTATAATATGCTTGTCCACACACGCTACTTGGTATTGATGAATGGACTAGCATGTTACACTTTTAGTTGCTAGAAAAATATAAGGAAACAGATACGATTAGATAAGTATATATTATCATAGGTTTGCTCCTGTGGTTTGATCATACGCCATCCTAGAACGTGTTTTAGCAGACTGTCCACAATATCTTACTTTCTAATACCCTGTAATTGCGTGATTTCCTGAATAACTTTCTGGTGGTGAATGGAACCACCCTAGTTATGTTATATCTCATATCGCAGACTTCTCATGAGATAAGGGTGAAGGGGATCTCACTCTAGCTGAAGCTAATTAGAGGGCTATTCATTGCCTGTTTTCCCAGTGAGGAGACAGATAAGTTAGAGAACTATTGCTCCCTAGGGAGATGGGGAGAGAGAGAGAGAGAGAGAGAGAGAGAGAGAGAGAGAGAGAGAGACTATTACTGTGGAGTTTCTATATATGTTTGGCATTGGGAGTGCATGAGTGTGTGTGGACAGAGTGCGTTGCGTGTTTGCACATACACCAAACAGACACGCACACACACACACGCACATGCACACGCACACACACACACAAATATGTCAGGGGCACCAGGATCCAGCTCTCAGACTTATATATATTAATTATCCTGTCTCCTCTCCTAGTAACGTCTCTGCATCTCTTCCCGGTGTGAGATGAGGCCTCGTTAAACTTAGAAGTCCTACAAGTGTGAAAGCTCATTATCCATCTGCAGCAGCCGGGCGTATAAAATGCCTGTTACTTTAAAGTGTTGAAGAATGATCCATTCTGTAATGCTGTGGAAAGAGTCATCTCTCAGCGTCTGTGACAAAGCAGGGTTCAAGAGACGCCACACTCCATCAAATAAGAGGAACAAACAGATGATGACTATGCTAGTGTTCAGGATAGAAATGAGTCTGGGTCCCTGAACAGACGACAAACACCAGGCAGGATACAGTTCACAATGGAAATCAATGAGCTAAGGATAATGAAAGGAATAGAATGTGCATTAGTTATACACATGGACATTTAACACTGTATCTTAACATAGCACCTTAGCTGCTACCTAATGATGCTGCAGCACAATATAATACGACCGCCAACAAGGAAGAAAGATGATTTATAGAAGATTTATTTTTCTTCCGATACACACTCAAACATACAGATTCCATTATCTGACAGAAGGAACACCATGCAAAATGATGTGATACAATATGAGTGAGATTTCCAAGGCTCAAATACTGGTCAAGCACTGCCTGCATACTGTATGTGTGCACCTGCATAAATCTCTTATGTAAATGGTCTAGGAATATTTCTGAATGTTCTCTTTTGTCGTATTTTCAGCAAGACAGGTATAATTTATACCAACTAGGTTACCATGGAAATTAATACTATCCTCCAGGCAGCCTAATCGGTTGCAGACTGAGATTATGGTTTTAGCATTCGAAAGTTCATCTGCTTCACAAACAACCAGCCTCCTCTGCAGCTCAGCAGGCTATTTCCCTACGAAGATGAACAGGTCACTCAGCTCAGCCATGACCTCTGTGCTGGGGCCACCATGGTGACATAAACCTCCTGACATCAATCATTCCTGCCAAAGTCGGCAAGAATTATCTACAGACCATGCTAACAAAATGCTGCTGAGAAAGTTGATTGAACCAACCATTTGGGTACTGCAGGCCAATTAACGATTACATTGTTGCACACTTTGGTGAAAAGAGCTATTGTGAAGGGAATGTGTTCTCGAAACGACAGTTATTCCACTAGCTGTGCTTTATCTGACAAAACTACATTACCAAATTATATAATAAATGTCTAAATTATCTCCAATTCTAGTATGAAATGTTTGTTTTTAACATAAGTGTGCATGTTACATCAGTGTGTATTTCTAAAGTCTGTCAGAAGGTGCCACTCTAACAGGCTGATTCATATTTTGGGCTATAAATAATGGTTTGGGCTAGAATATTACTAATAAAAAATATTTCCTCTGAATTTCGTGCTCCTCTAACCTACTTGTAACCTCTATGCCTCTGATTTACCTGCGTGAATGTCCAGGTAAGCTTCATGTGTTTGGTGGCAGCGTAGCTACACTCCAGCAGTCGGGGCTTACTGTTCACGTCAACCAGACACTTGTTGTCGTCATCGTCAATGGTGGGGCTCAGCACCCCCAGGTGAATCTGCTGGGAACTGGTGTAGTACACATTCTGTCCACAGGAGGGAAAGGAAGAGGTGGAGGAGAAAACGTGAGATTTAGTTAAAGAGATAGGAAAGAGGTTACAAGGTACAGAAATATTCCCAATATATTGCAGAGGGATATATTTAATATACATCAACCAAATAAATAATAATAAAAAAAAAATAATAAGTGTGTTAAATATTATGACAAAAACACTACATGCAAAGGGCTCCAGGCTGAATGGGCGTGTTCGTAATTCCCCCCTTATCCCCTCCCCCTTTCAACTCTAGGCTATTGCGCAACATTCTTAAGCGGTGCAACTCACTCATCTAGCTATCTGCAATGACCGTCTTTCAGCAGGTGCGATTGGCTCAGTAAAACGGTGTATTTATGAACAGCCAGAAGACAGAAGCACCTGAAGAAACTTCCAAATATCCATGTATAATCCAAGTTGTGTCACAATGTTTAGTTTAGAGTATCTTTCAGCTAGTAAAAATGTACTACAGAAGCTGCAGTAGGCAGCCAGACTCAAACGCAAAGAGGCCGTTTATTGTGACACTTTTATAGTCCAGGAGCGGCATGACATCCCCACGCTCGAGTTAACTCCACCCAGAATATCGCCGGACAGACAGAAAGTGAAATAAATATAGGGAATATTTTGCGATTCGAATGGAAGTTGATTTTCATAGTTTGTATGTGTTTATATTAAGCCTCTACATCCTTTAATGACATGCTAAGACTAAAATTACTGATTTCCCTTGACTATCCCATTAAGATTCAAAATACAAGTACTAAACATGTATTTGGATCCACATTAAATCAGGGAAATATTATTATATTACACTTACAGTAACACACTAGAACAAATGTGTCTTATTTGAGATATGAGAGTAGCTGGATATTATTAATAAAACAATACATATTGTTCCCCATTTTCCACATGTTGACAGTTCCCTGATGTCTTAATCAAATGACTGTGACATTCTTTGGTTAAATTACCACAAGGATAAGGTACGACATTTCCAACCCTGTCTATACAGCTCTGTTCAAAGCAGCCGGTTTGAGTGCCTGTTCCTTTAAACGCTAATGAGCCATTGCCCACCCTGCCCTGACATGACAAGGCTATACACCACCATGCCGTGGCAACTCTTGATTATTTAAAATTTCATAGGGGCACCACCCATTGTTTACGGCAACGGGAACCGATTAGTATGAGTAATGATATGAATACATGAATAACATTTCATAAAATATTATCAATATTAAAATCAATCAAACAATCTGAAGTCAATACATTTCTTTTCGATAATAGAGACCCTTGTTTCTGTTATACATAAACACAACCAGTTTTTCTAAAAATATAGCATTTATTAATAAAACACTCAAATGGGATTATACAGATTACATATCAAAAGCACATAATAATAAAATATCAAACTTCACGTGAAACCATAAAATCATGGCATGCCTGAGGAGTCAATCCTCTGCCAAAGTAAATTATGAATGAACTACCATTTGGACATGTGGACTGTTTAGATCCAGTTATGCACTGAACACTGCCACTAAACCCACTGAGCCAGCTAGCCAATGCTACATTGTTAGCCTAACTAGCCATGACAGAATACATAGAGAGAGATGGAAGCATAGAATATCGATGGAACCGATTTTCAACAAACCAGTTTGAGTGCACAATGCAAGATCTTATAGATTTTCATGGTAGTTCCACAGATGATGTCACAGAGCTGATCCCAGCTCGGTGACATCAATAGTTTGTCATGGTGAATTCAATAGATCAATAGTTTGTCATGGTGAATTCTCACCAGGCAGTCCTGCTTTCTCTGGGGAATACAGAAAATAAAATGTAGAATATGTATCGAGTCTCAACATAAAATATTAGAAGGGCTAAAGCGATGTGAGAGAAATGTGCTCTCTTCTTAAGCGTCCCTACTGCACGGCTTGAGGCAGAGTTCCATTGATAACTAACTAACTAACTTAAACTAACCGGCTATTTTTATATCTATCACCATGTCCAATATTCAAGTACTTGTTATGACAGTCACCAAGACTGAATGGAACCAGACATTACTTATAAATATAAAGATTAAAATATCTGAATATGAATTATGAATATGAAAATTGTGTCCGGCACAATTTGTTTACCGCAACATAAAAATCCACTGCTGCATAAAAAAATAAAATAAATAAATATATTGGCAACAGCTGGTTTAGTTAAACGATAGATGCTATATATACTGTACTCTCTCAAACTGTTGTTTCACTTAATACATCTGCGAGGAGACCATGTTACCTTGATATTCCATATAGAATATAGGTCACCTAAGATAATTAACACACAAAAAAGGAATAAAGATGAAAGGCTCAGTGAATAATTTCAGATTTGCCTCAAGCTCATCATAAGGAAACCTCAAAGATGAACAGAAGGTTAAATCTTCAATCCATTAGAGACCCATCGGTTCTTATGTTAAATGTACAATCTGTAATGTCTATGCCACCAAGGTAATGCTGCATATTGCAGTTTTTACCAGCTCCCATAGAGATTGACAACATAGCCTTGTCATAACACCAAAAGATTTATCCACAAAAGTAAACAGGCACAATATGTTGACTGCACAGGTTAATAGTGAAAGTAAACAGTTTAGTTTTAGTCCTTGAAGCATTTAAGACATACTGAATCAATAAAAAAGAGTGCTTGTCCCCTCTACAACCTGGAAAATAGCATTCAGTGATGTGTTTGCATGTTACTGACCAGTGAGACCAAACTCTGTTGGTAGCATTAGACACAGTTGTAGTGTAAGACTCAAATATACACTTTTATGTTAACACGATACCAACAAGGTAAAAAATCTTCATAAAATCCAAATCTAATTCATATTGATGCTTTAAATTAAATTGTGAGTACAGGTGCAGACTGAACGAAACACATGAGAAAACAAATAAACAAACACGAAATAACGATAACTGAGACACTGCTCAGCATTTAATAATCTGTCATTGTTGCACACAGTAGGACAAACAATGCAACAGTGACAAAACACTGTAATAACCGACAATGAACAAAAGATAATGCTCAATATATATACCTTCCCCTAGTCAAACACAGGTGCACATAATGATTGATTAGACAGTCATGAAGCTATGAAGCTGCAGGCTGATTAGTACACCGAATGGGACAGGAAGTACTAGCCCTCCAGACGCTATATAACTACAGCTCACGTACAGTATGTCTCTTGAGAGATTTGCATCATATTAATATATTAACCTATTACTTTTGGTTTGATAACCAAACATCAAACCTACGGTATTAAGAAAATGGCAAATGAAAACATACCAGAACCTTGATGAAACAAACAATACGAACACTATTGTAAATAAAATTGTGTGTTATTTCACATACAAGTTTGTGTATTATTATTATTATTATTATTATTATTATTGTGTGTACTCACCACATCCACAACAGATTACAGGGAACACTGGTATGTATGTGCTTCTGTGTGTGTGTGTGTGTGTGTGTTGTGCCTGGAGGGTCTTTTCAACAGAGTTGCTAGACTCTGAGGGTGTGATTGGTGAGACTGACAACCATCTAGCTGCCACAGGACTTTGTCAATAGGAGCCATTATTACATACAGCTGTGAAGCAGCCTGACAATCTGCGACTTAAAAACACACAACACAAATGGTTGTGCGTGCGTGGTTATGCATTTTTGTAGAGAACTATGGTGTGTGTGTGTTATGTCTGGCAGCAAGGATATTACTCCTGGGGGCCCAAAAAGACTTCATCTCGAGGATATCACACAGCTTAAGGAAAGGTGTTTAAGGTAGACAGACAAAGATGCATGGATATGGTATGGCCTTAGTATGTTTTTGCACACAGCATATTAAGATGTTTAGGTATGTTTGGAGGGCATTGTGAGCCTCTCTCTCTCTCTCTGGATTCCCAATGGAGGGGCACTCGGAATTCGGTGCCCTAATGGCTCCTTAAAACCTTAAACAGGGTGATTAGCAGCTTTGCAAGTCCCCTTTCCCTCCCCACACAGACACACACACAGACACACACACACACACACAAAGCAAACTGCAACAATCACAGCTTCTATCTTCTTATGTATTTTAAAGGAAGTGTTGCCAATATGCAACAAACTGAAAAGTCAGGCATCGCAACCTCCAACCATTTACATAATTCACATATAGGCTATTTTGTTTATCGGTACCACTTTACAATAAGACTACCCTTATAATGAATATATTAATTAGGTTATGAACACTTTATATATAATTAATAAACTTATAAATAATAGTGAACACACATTTGTAACTGTATTGCTAAGGCTCAGTCTGGGCAAATAGCTTACTTTGTCTTCTCCATTAGTTCCTCCTTATACATCCAAAAGATACTAAGATACATCCTTAGTATCTTTTGTTCACTGAGTTGATCCCCCGCCATCCATATTGATGTATCTTATCATATTATATTTATGACCATGTATTTATGAATTACAAACAAGTATAATTGTTAATAAGGGAGCCTTATTGTATTAGTGTGAAACACTAATTAGTTATTAGTTATTAGTTATTTATATATATATAATTAATTAGTAAAAGTAAGTATGTAAGAAAGGAAAATGTCTTTAATTGCACACACAAAAAAACAACTTAGCACAAATCCTACAAAACTGTCTTTGGATAAACTGTGTTGGATATTGGTAGACGATGTGTTATTTTTAATGATGAAATTTGTTCTTAATGATGGAACTTAACCGTCAATTGTACAGTTGTATAAATGAGCTGAGACATAGTGAGCCTGCATGAAAACTGTTATAACTTGTTTAACCATTTAATAATGAATTAGAAAGTGTTATTTAATTTTATTTCAATTTTATATTTTAAATTTTACAACCTAATTAATAACCTAATTGTAAGCCATTAATATATACGTTATTAGGGCAGTCTTATTGTAAAGTGGTACAAGTTTATCACTGAGTATGTCCTTGTCACT
Source organism: Typhlichthys subterraneus (assembly GCA_027564835.1). Taxonomy (NCBI): domain Eukaryota; kingdom Metazoa; phylum Chordata; class Actinopteri; order Percopsiformes; family Amblyopsidae; genus Typhlichthys; species Typhlichthys subterraneus. The sequence goes on along the minus strand of JAODUH010014363.1, from coordinate 8,299 downwards.
CCATCTGTGCATTTGTCTTCAAGGAATACTTGTTTTAACACAACCTAATGAATGTGGTGGATAACCGACAATGGCAAAAGGAAATAACCATCCTATCGGTTAACAACACAAAAGTTGGGGAGACTAGATATGGATGCAATGATTGGGAGAGTGCACATAGACAGGTTAAAAGACAGAAGAACAGAAGAACATGCTGCTATTTAAGGATAGGGTAGTCTCAGCCTCTTCCCTTCATTAACACTGTCACATAAGCAATTCTGTGCTAAACGTCTAATGCATATAGCCTCGCAAGCTCTCGGGACCCTCGAATTCTCATGAAGTAATACTGTCGATTACGCCCACACATTGGCTGTTAGCATTGTCACTCATGATGCTAAGCATGTCTCCGTAATTTCCGATGCAACGAAAGCACAGTGCTTTATTTACTAATTTAAAATTAAACATGTTAATCTATAACTGTAGCCTATTTTTACAGAGTTACAAGACTCGTAACCAATCATGTTGTTTAGTTTCCAACTAATTCCTAATTGTAAATTTAACGTCCGATTTGGACATTGAGTTCTTTTGTTTATTTGTACAAGAGGCAATATGACGGCGGCGTGGCACACACAACAGAACGCTCTACAGGGTGGTTACGGTTTGCATGTCAATCAAAATACCTCTCCTGTCAAGTAGGCGGGTACTGACGCATTTAGCCAGCGATGTGTCCAAGACTTTACGTACATAAAGGCTGGCTCTGCGAGACTAAATATCTGCTCTGCTGTTTGAAAGATTTCTCTCTCTCACACACACACACACACACACGCTCACACTAATCCCATTAGAGTACATTTAAATAGGCTTATACATTCAGTCGCCTTGAAGCCGGATTACTTCAATGAAATGACAAGTGTAACGACAGCTATTTTATAACGAATGTCTTTTAATGACCCAGAAAATAAGCAAGTGCAGGCTATGCTTCATTGCGTCGTCTAGCCTCATGTTAAATAATTTATTAATTCTGAAGTTATACTTTGTAAAATGTCTGCTAAACACCATATGCATGCAATCACACATTTTCAAAGATAAATACCATCACAGACTCACATGTATAAACGTGCACACACAGGCACCCACACCTACACATCATCTCACACATCTGCCTAGCCTGGAAGGCGTCTACAAGCACAAGGCATCCTGAAAGACCCATCACACCATGCTCATCAATTGTTTGTCTTTTTGCTCTCATCGCTACAGATCAATCAAAGCGTACACCACTAGACTATTATAGATTCACAAGATCAGGCTGGTCTCTTCGCCACGAGAATCAGTCCGGAAAGCCTAGAAATCATTGCAATTGTGTCCGAGTAGCAACTGAACTTACCAATCAATGTATTGAAAGCTATACGGGTGTGGTTTAGGTTTGCCGACAGCGAAAACTACCAGATGGTTCATCCAATCAAGTGCCAAGAATTTTTTTGAAAGTGCCTGCCCTTTACAAACAGTTTTGATGGACTGCTCCCCAGATGGACTAATAATCCATCTTGCATGTCAGGTTAAGACTATTACGCAGATTTTATCCCAAGGCCATCATCATTCTAAACTCTATACTTAAAGAACACCCATCCCATAGGTCCTATTTACAATTTACAATAATAACAATGTAAGTTCTGTTTGAAATATGTATATGGCACAGTTACCTCATTGCATTTAGTTTTTGCCTTATCAAATTATCTGTATTTGTGGCCTTCTTGATGTTACCGGTCAAATTATTTCTTCCTCTTGAGTGTCAAGGACTTGGTTCCAAGTTACATGTTTGATTCATGCTCACCACCTCTACGATAAAAAAACGAATTTCTAGCAAAACCTGCTTTGAGATTCCAGAGTCATGGCATGTTTGTTACATCTGACCTTCTCAGAATCAGTTCCATAAAATGTCTGTTAATGTGCTTTAAATTTAAAACTGCAAGCTGACTTGCACTTTGAACGCAATTGGTTGGGGTGGGTGCGCATATGCTCACTTCGAAGCTGAGCAGACAAGCAGACAGCAGAGCAAGAGAGAGAGAGCGAGAGAGAGAGAGAGAGAGAGAGAGAGAGAGAGAGAGGGCCAACATTAAAGTGAAAATACACATTTAAAACCTATTTCAACACATATCACACACTTTCAATATTGCATTCTGGGAAATGGAGCGGTACTTGGTGCCCCTCCCCTACTGTCTCTGTTTTAGGGTGGAAGGAAAAATTGACTTTGATAAAACACAAGAAAACGTATAAAGAAATGTTTCTATAGAGTGTGATGTGAAGATGGCTTTACTTTTCCAAATGTGCTTCCAATCTATTTCCCCCTTTGGAGTGTTAGATTGTACACATATGCGAGTAGCTAGCAATGCAGTGCTTGTGAAGCACTACATGCACGTGATCTGGGGGGCCACATTCGCTTTCAGGTGGAGGGGTTTGTTGCGTTCTTGTCTTTGAATCTTAATAATCAAAGTTTATATAATGTCCACTGCAATAATCTGTCATAGTGGCCTTAATAGCAATGTATGTCATGTGTTTTTATAGGTTACTTTTTGTGTGTCAATATATACCCACATATCCTTACACACCGGTGAACGCACGCACGCACACAGATGCGCACGTACGCACGCTCACACACACGCACGCACGCACGCACGCACGCACACACACACCCTGAAAGATCTGTTTAGTTTATTGATTCAGTCTAGGACCATTCTCTCCAAGCGAGACTCACCATTATTAAGGCAGAGATCAGACTCCTATTATCCACTAGAGCTCAATAACAACTTCCCCCTTCTCAGGTTTTCAGCATATGGTCTCATCCACATTGTTTCTCTTTATTTACAGTCACCAACTGCTGATACTGTAACTGAACAATTAATTTCCTTTGAACATATATTGACAGGCAGAAAGAATGGGTTCATTTGTGTCGTGAGCAAAATGCTCACCTGACAACGTGTGAAAATGTGTTTACCTAACAATTGGAGTTTAAAGGTCCATTCAGTTAAAGGAACATCTCTACAACAGACATGCTGCACCCTTTAACAAGACAATAAAAAAACATGGTCAGATTTTGATGTACACACTCCAGAACCAAGAGCCATCTAAAAGGTCTTGAATTTGTTTTTGCGAGATCCCCAATGCCAAACATATATAGAAACTCCACAGTAAGTCTCTCTCTATCTCTCTCTCTCTCTCTCTCTTCCATACAGCTACACCTTTCTCTCAGCTCCCGCTTAGCTGTGTCTAGTGGCTTAGGAGGACACGTACATTATGCATCAGTGACATTCAGCTATCCATCTAGTGTTCACGACTATCCAGCTAGCCTAGTAGATTCACATGCGCACGCACACGTACACACACTCACTCACACACGCACACACACGCACACACAGACACGGCAGTAATAAGACGGTAAGACGGCAGTAATCTACAGAGATGTATGAATGTGAATGAAAGGAGGAGACTGGGGAATAGTACAAGGGGGAATAATATTACAAACATCATCCGCATGAAGAAGGAAAACAGAATGGAGAATGAAAAAGGCCTGAATGCTTGTGTGTGTGTGTGTGTGTGTGTGCGTGCGTGCGTGCGTTCGTGCGCGTGCGTGTACGCATGCATGTGTGGAGGACCATAGAAACAGAAATCAGAGCTGGCAGCGGCAATACAACATTGATATCACAGCTATGGGAAACTTCCTGCCTTGGAGGACGATGTACTGTGTCCAATACATTCTGTTCAGTGTGATATTTGAACATGTTAGCTGCTTTTAAAAAATGTAATTAGCCTTGAAATTTCAATAGTTCACGCTAACACTGCCTATTGTGGGCACATTTATGTGTGTGTGCAAAATGTGTGCTATCAGGCTAATGCTGAGCGACGTGGGCCCACTGGAATGCACAGTGGGGGGGTTACCGACCGCCTCTGCCATTTTTACTCTCAGTGCCGCAGTGCCTTTAATGGAATACATGGCAGGGATCTACCAGGGTACTGTATATGCATAGACATTATTTGAGGACTTTGGTATATCCTACACACACAATAGTGGTGAGTCGGTCGTGAACGAATCGTTCCAAACGAGCAGATCTTTTTACTGATGCAGGACCCATGATTCCTTTGCATGCAAATGAGTCTTCGGGCCTTCTGAGACTTTTATTTTAGTAGAGTTCCACCTGACACGTGCCACATGGTAACTACTACACTAGGTGCAGGAGTCAGGCTTCAAGAATCACAGGATATGAGGCTTCGGGTCTGTGGGTCTTTGATATTTGTAGTAGAGCACCTCTGCAGCATGGATCACCAAAGAAGCAAGACAAACAATACTGTTACCAACACAGCTGCATAGTACATGTGCTTCCAGTAGGCTACTTTTTTTTCAGAATGCAATTTGTGAAGTGAAAATAATACCCAGTCTTTCATTGTTCATGTGATAAGAGGCACACTGACCCAAACAAATTAAAAGTTTCGGCTCTATGAATCTTTTGTTCGTTGGTCACGTGACCACTAATATGTTCTGACCGGAGGAGTCAGGTCTCCTCCTGTCACGGGATATGATTCTTTGGATCTGTGAGTCTTTGATCACGAGCACCAGCTTGAGAGACTCAAGTGAACCACATTATTCTCCCACTCTGCCAAGTTAAACCTCTATTTGTTACTAAATGGCAATCTGCAAGTATAATCGCCAAACATTTATGAATGTAACATTTTGTTAAGCTTTGGTTTTGAACCGTTGATCTCCGTGTCACAATGCTTATCACGGTCAGCCACCGTCCAGATGCAATAACAACAGCTGTGACATCCTTACTAGGTTGAGGATTTCAATTGTTTACGTGACAAGACAATGACACACTGACTCATATTAATCAAATGATCTGGATCTTCGGTTCTTTGTTCACGTGATACCAGCTTTAGCAACAGAGACTCAAAGAACCAAAAGAAAGATTTGGTTCTTTACACTGAGTCACGCAGAAGAACCGGAATTCCCATTGTGTTAATGGCGTGTTGCCGCAGTACATGCAAATGAAGGGGAGATAGTTGGTTAGTAGACAGCTTGGTGTATTTTGGGATAAAGATATTTCTAAGCCCAAAATATTGGTCTTATAATATATAATATATAATAATAATATTGTATTGTTAAGCTTAAACGAAGATCTTCCTTGCTTCTTACAGCACTATAATCGTTAGGCCATAGTAGTAGCCTTCATTACAATTGTGACATCTATAATACATGTGTATGCTGCTGCCATTACCAATATACTGTACCAATATATGTATCACATAATGTATGGGAGCACTTGGGGGTTTATATGGTGAGGTCCTTGGTCATTGTCTATGGTGGTGCTACTATTTATTGTCTTGTAATGTAACCAACTGTCTGTCTGATGAGTGCTGTATGGCACACAATGAACTTCTGAAAGGACTAATAAACCTATCTATGTATCTACTGTTTGCTGGACCTTCTCGTCTGTGCTTACTTCAGACTTCATTTCCTCTTTTGCTCTTCCTATTATGTAGGGGTGAGTGGTCATTTTTTATTTGAAATATGCAAGTGAAGTTAATTGTATGTATATGACAGACAATAGCAGTTAATTACAACCTCCTCAAGACTACGGTACATTTGATGTCAATTGCTATAAAAAGTCCTCTTGTTCATTCATGATTTCACATTTTACTTGGAATACTTTTTTGGAGTAATAAAAGCATTACTTAAAAACCCAACGTTAATATTCTAAATCAATTTGCAGTGGAGTAATACATGCCCTGTGCATATGTTTCATCATCCTATTATAGACACATTAAATTCCACTGTTGTATCGATGTGTTGTATTGTGTTGTGTTGATTTTACTACACCTTGCAGGTCCAATGAATGCACAATGTCCTTAAGTACTTTGAAAGGCGTCCCCCTCCAAATGAAATGTATTAATATTATTCATATCAATGGAGTAATATCAATAGTCATGGAATAAATATGCACAGGTCTCATAGTATTCTCTTTTCAATGCCAGTCAGTGTTGACATCACTGCCCACAGGCCTCGCTGTGGGCAATCCTGTCTCAGTGTGAGCCATCTGAGGCCTCCTAAGAGTCAACTGACTGTCCAACATATTTGGACAGCCAGTTTCACACTGGAAGTCGATGACACCTTCTATAAATTAACCACCAGACCCCCCCCCTCACCCCAAAGAAATAAAAAAATATAAAAACAAAATCGCACTTGTTTTGTTTTGATGCTTTATTGCACCTGGTACCTCTTCTCTGTATTCTGCTACTGTATACCTTATGTGCGTGTGTGTAAGTGTGAATGTACTGATTTGTGTGTGTGTGTAAGTGTGAATGTACTGATTAGTGTGTGTGAGTGTGTGTGTGTGTGTGTGTGGATATACTGCATAGCCAACAAAAGACTCAAGCTGTATATTTGTTGCATAAGTGACCTTAAAAAGACTAGTCTTTTGCTGTCTCACACTACACTACATCTTCAGCCAGGCAAATCAATAAATAGAAAATGAGTATGTTATTTAAAGTGCTCTCTATATGCAATATTTTATATATTAATAAAGCAGAAAACCACTATTTCCTATGTAAATATATAATGGCTCCCCAAGCAGAGATTACAACACTCCCTTTGTGTGTGTTGTAATGCGATCTCCTCTGTTATTTGTTTGTATACGTCAGCTGCACGTACATGTTAGTACGTGAGTGTGGCACACGCACGTACATGTTAGTACAGTACGTGCGTGTGCCACATGAAGCAAGAAAAAAGGAATCCTTTCTACTCTTATGTTTTAAGAGCTTTGCTATTTTTCTGATTTAATTATATTGACGTGGTAGTAGTCACGATGACACGATGCTGTAATGGTTCTAATAGAATATTGTTTGTTTGCATGTACTACATGTAAGTCACTTTGGATAAAAGTGTCTGCCAAATGCTATAAACGTAAATGTAAACAAACGCATTTGTTTTGGTCTGGGATGCTGGTGCTCACGCATGACATCTAGTGGCAGAAAGTAGTATAGTAATGACCCACTAGTCATTGAGGAATGCTGATACGGCGGTGTCGTGAGCTGTTTCAGTCCTGCTGAGCTTGACCTACTGTAGACCAAGGCATGGATGTTTGGAATGACAAGGTGCCGTTCAAAGCTGTGCACGTTGCTGACAATACAGAAGGGGCTGGTCCTGAGCAAGCCATCTCACAGTAGACGCTGCGCTGCCATGCCTAGATTTGTCGCATTGTAGCGATACGATTATGCAAGTCTGTACAGTGTACCCGTGGGAACATAAACCTCGTAGACGGACAAATATGAGTGCTATATCAGTCAAAACACCACTTCACACAGTGGTGAAAAGCGGAGGTCCGCAGCAATGGTCCTGTGGTATGCTGAGTGCCTTCAGTGCATCTTACTACGGCAGAAACAAAAGGCACTTACTACCAATTACGTTGACGTGAACAGACCGGACAGTCCACTGACCTGAGGAGTCATGCCGTGGCAAGCATACATGATGGGAATGTTGTCAGTGTCCGGCCCCTGGTCTAAACACAGGTCATCCCGTAGACTGTTCTTTAACTGAAAAGGTGTGGGGGGGTGGACAGAGTGAGAAATAGAGAGAAAGAGAGAGAGACTTATTACAACAGGAAGTACAGAGTATGTTGTTATTGTTCATGTGTCAGTGTTTAAATTGGGATTTTGGGGGACCCCTAAAACCTGCGACGAGGCGAGGTCTTCATGCGTCCACTAGCAGACTCCGGCAACATAATTTTTAAAAGTTTCCCTACTGAATGTGCCGGAGCTCAGCCGGAGCACGGCACCTTTGTACCAGAGCCTGGCCCAATTGAATCCCTGTGTACAGTATATGGTATCGCATCAACACAAACGTGTTGGAGTGTCTTTTATAAGGAACCCATGGTAGTTATGCAATGACACAAAATATGGACACCAAATTAGTTATACAAACTCAACAACTGGGCCAGGGAAGGTAAAACATGATGAATAGCTTTGCTCCACTTAAAACACCACAGCCGAACACTGAACACAAACAATGCATTTTTATTTTCGCCAAGCATATGTGGAAGGGGGACATGAGCTCGGAGAAATCGTTTTGTGGAGAAAACGCATTCTCTACTTAAGGAAGAGAGAGAGAGAGAGAGAGAGAGAGAGAGAAGGCAAAAAGCAGACAAATGTTTTGACCATGAATGCAATATCATGAGAAAAGACCTAAGAAAAATATCAAATGAAAAGCATCGACAACCAAACAACCCAGCCTTACGCACTAGTTACAGCGAAGCATTAAATAAATATAAATATG